>CEMG01181835.1:0-10936 GCA_001179705.1 Baeospora myosura
CAAGCAGGTTTGGAATCACCACCTCTGTGCGCTCATAAACCGCTCGCGGCCAACCCCCGGGCCCTTCTCACATAGGCCCTTCTCTTCGACGGACGAGGCACTCAGACAGCTTCTCCCCAACTCCTCGTAAGCCCTCCCAAGCACTTTCTCCCTTCCACACCCCAGCATCCCATCCCTGCTTCGCCCTTCCCAATTAACACCCCGTTCCCAGACGATGTTCTGCAACGCCTTGAGTCGGAGATAAGCAGGATTGGCTATACACCGCTGTCGTGGGATCGGTCTGCGTGGAGGAGATGGCGTGCGTGAGCGTATGCGGGCAGGGACAGGTATACGAGGGATCGACCGCGTGTTCCGTGTATGTGAGACCAGAGTCATCGACGCAGCCGAAGACGCAAACTGCGAAGCATGCGCGTTCGCCAACTGGGCGAATCGTCTGAGCGGGGACGGGATGATGGGGATCGGGGGCTTGAACACGACGGGATATGGTAGAGGACAGGGGAGGACGGTGCGTGGTGGGTAGGCAGGAGGGTAAGGTGAGGTGAGTAGGATGTACGTAACTTTCTCTGACTCTGGTTCTTCAGTCTTTGCGGGACCGGATGTCGAACAATCAGAAGAGGAAGTCGATCGAACAAGTGACTGATCCTGCGAGGAGGCAACTGCGTTCGCATCAACACCCACAAACCTCATGACATCCCCAGCGCGGACCCGGTATCCCGCAGGTCGCAGCCTCATCTTCCTGCTACTCTCGTTCTTCGCGCCCAGTTTGTTCGACAGCACACCGTCTTCATCATCCCAGGAACCCGATAGAGTGGGGACTGCACCGTATACCATAGCGCCGACATAGGCGTTCTGGAAACCTTTGGCGAGCTCAACAAATCTACTGACGTGGCGAACGAGACTTCGAGCAGGGCTCTGGTCTGTCCTATCGGTAGATCTGGTAGAGTCGCGCTTGCCGGAGGGATGCATGGATAGAGCGCTGGATGGTGACGACGATTCATTGTGCAGATCGTCGAAGGAGAGGGGACTGTCGGTGAGGGAGATGGGGGTCAGGTGAGAATATGGACGGCGACAACAGGAATGGACAAGCGGTGAGAGTTTGGTGCGTATTGATAGTGCATTAGCAGAAGGTTTGAACCAACTTCCGAAAGAGGGTGTCTTGGGTGACGGAGAAGGCGTGGTAAGGGCTGTCGAGACCGATGAGCTGACGCTCCCGCCAAACGACAACCAACTCGTCCTCCGCGAGAATACACTGCTTCCATCGCTCTCAGTAGCGCTAGAGCTCGTCCACGCACTATACGTCGACGAGACAGGCGAGACTTGACTAGAAGTCGACGCAACAGAGCACGCAGCACATCTGCTCGAACTGCTGGCACTTCCCTGCGTCCTGATCGACTTTTCGCTGTCCCTCCTGAGTGGTACGGCTCTCTCTTTGCCCTTTGCTCTCACCCGCTCGTCATCGCCCCCCTTCACCATCTCCAGCAAGCTGTCTAACAGTTCTGCGTCTCTCCGCTGCCTCCTCGATGTCTGACTCAATGACTTGGTGTAGTGATGTGAGCTCTTGCTCCGCTGGCGCTGTGCTCGCTCGCCCGCCGTCACAGGGAATAGGGAGCCACGCATAGACATGAGCACGTCGGCGAAGGGAACAGCTTCTGCTTCTGTGGGTATTGTCAGATTTGAAAAATCCGACAGAGAGTTGTTGGAGCGGGGTGTGGAGTAGGCAGATGCAGGTGGCGCGGAGGTAAGATGTGATGATGTGGACGCGATTGGCTCGCATGGAACGGTGTGTGATGAGGATGATGAAGCAGCGGTAGAGGACGATGCACCATGCGGTCGCATCTTGATGCGTCTCGGAGGAGGGTTCTGGAGACTAGGGGTGATCATGAAGCTGTAGGTGAAGGGCTGCTCGGTTTGGGAGAGGGGTGAAGAGCGCGAAGGGGAGAGTGATGAATATGATATCCGCTGGGATTTAGGTGGCGTTGTGATTCTCGACACCTTGGATGTGTGCATCGTTCGCTTCGCCTCGCGCCTTTCAAGGTCTCGCCTCTCCTTCTCTCTCCTCCTTTGTTCCTCCTCCTCCTTCACTCTGCGCTGCTCTTCCCTCCTCTTCAGACCTTCCAGTTTGATCTCCCGCAACTTCTTCTTGCCACCCTCCCATCTCCTTAGCATCTCCTTCTCCCACTGTCCTCTCCTCTCTCGTTCTCTCCTCTCCTCTTCCTTCTTCCACACCTCATTCAACCGCTCCTTCTCGTGTCGTCGCATCTCCTCTACCTTCTCCCAGTCATCCTTGCCACTCATCAAGCCACCGCTTGGGAGGAAGCACTCGTCGAAGTCTTCGGGTTGCACGGCCGCGATACGGGGGTCGTTCGGCGACGTGACTGATATGCCTTTGAGCTTGAGCAGGATGATCTTCGCGAGATGCAGATCGTCAAGGGAGTAGGCGATGTAGAGCTGGTCCTGTAGTGAGGGTGTGTGGTTCTCTGCGTCATGACCGGGTGATGGGGGTAATGAGTCATTCGCAGCTGGCGACATAGACGCCGATGTCATGGGTGATGGGGAGTGGGAGCGAGAAGACGAAGGGGAAGATGTGTAGGTGTATGTCTCAGGTTCGGACATGGTAGATATTGGGGGCTCGGTGTGGCTGAACATTGTGGCCATGGCTGTGTCTCCGTGGCCCACTGGTTTCATAGCCGGAGAGACGTCGGGCTCGGCAACACTCTTTGCGGTCCTTGGATGAACCTCGGAATGCGCTGTAGGATATACCGAGACTGAGAGTGTATGATCGTGTGATGGGGAAATAGTGTTAGATTTCAGCGCCGTTGACGTCGTGGCAGGAACAAAGACGTCGAGTGAGACAGTGGCCCTGAGGTGAGCTCGAACACTGCTATGGCGTTCCTCTGAAGCCCGTCGGGCCATGGCAGCATGGGATATCTGGCGCGAACGCCCTCGCCGCTGCATGATTGGGAGGCGACTGAGACAACGGAGGTGAGAAAGAAGAAAGCGATGTCGGAATGACAAAACATACCTGAAATATACCTCCGAATCAGCCTCGAGGCGCTAGTCTGATGTCAATCCGTTGAATCCTAGATGAATCCAAGCTATGGGTTCTGAGATGCAGAATGCGGCGATGCCAGCTGGCGTCTAATGCGACCTTGTCTAGGCAACGAGATAGCAGAAATAGTCGGCTTTAGCGGATAGCCTCTGCGACGCCTCAAGGCTAGACTATGCTCGTCGTCGAGGTCGACAGCGACCGCAGGGATGAGACAACGACTGAAAACTGAAACCAAATGGCTCACTCCAAAAGGCAACCGCTTATCTGCCCACCCCAACGGGACCAATTCGTCAGCCACATGCAATGGACTTATATGGACCCATATCCGAACACGCCTTCGCCTAGATATCTCCACTGCGACCCGCCTCGAGTCTACCTCGAGCTCATTCTCATTCTGATATGGGTTTTCTTTGACAGGGTGCCATGCTCGGGGCTGAGGCGCAAGGCGTAGGCCTGAGGCCTGAGGTATCAACTCTGCGACTGCAGTCCAGCGCTTTCGCCTCGTGTGTCCATAGAAGATCACCCACATCTGGCCCAGGTCGGTATCTTGATTCTCAGCGCCACAGACTGTTCTTGAAGGAAGATGGGCGATTCTTCCTCTGTATCTCAGGATCCATCTGGATCAATCGAGCCAATCTCCGCACCGACCTGCTCGATTGCATTTTCACCCTCGATGTTACACACATATTTCGCTACCACCTCCAATCTTCCACTTCCAATCCTGGAATCCTTGTCTTCCAAATCTTGCCCCTTTGCCGAGCGACGGCAGTTCCATGCGTAGCTAAGTATACAGCTGCTTATCTGCTGGATATCATCCAACTATCACCCAACTATCACTAACGCTGACGGCATCAGCAATATCCAGCTCATCGTACAGATTCGTACCCGTCCTTCATCAGCATCATACGACAGACTCGGAGGACATGTACGCAGGCGCATGTGGACTATGTGAACTTTAACCTTCATTGGGCGACCTGTTGGCGTACTGGGGCAACCCATCAACGCTCTAGTTTGATACGCTCCCGCTCGACCCTCTGGCTCTCTCACGCACGTCTTCACACCCTAATCATAGGCATCCAAAACTGTCTACGCCGCCCAGGACCCGTTTGGCTTTGCTCCTCCTCCTCTAGTAGCTGTTCTCCTTACCCGCTGTTCTTGGTAGACCCCACTCTCACGCCGCACACTGCTGGGTCTCTCTGGACCTACACGGACCTTCGATTGCATCGGAAGTCGCGAACAACCTTTCTCCCATCTTCAACAACGATAGATATCAACATTGAGCACTTCTACCTGGGAGCGCTCCCATGAAACGACAATGTGTCTCGTATCTCCGAAGGGTCATCAATCCATTGTTGCCGTAACCGCGGAGCCGGAACAGCGGCGTATACCCCAAAGGGCCTCCTGCAGGAGTCAGGTCGACGCAGTCGTGTAGTTACATGTTGCTCAAGAGTTCCCTCGGACTCCCATGCCATAGCGAGGCTCCATGCCTCCGATGTTTATGCAGGGATTTCTAATGATAGAGTGATGGACGACCTGGTCTTGTACGGACGTTGATAGCAATCGCATACACGCATGGACTCGAACGTTAACTCTGAACGGTAAATTCAACTGCCCGTGCTACTCAACTTCCACAAGCGCCCGTGGTTTCTGGCGGAGAGGCTCCCCGTTCTGGAGGATCCATCGTGGGTCGGTCAACGAGGCTTCATCCCCGTGCGTCTAGCTCGTGCTCCGGGTCGATATCTAGGTATCTCAGTATCTCTAAAGTATCGTAACGCTCAAGGGTCAAAGTTTGTAACGTTATCAGGCTCATCCAATCAATGGATTTCCCACTGAACGCCGCTTTCCGATTACAAGGGCTCCACTCTACCGTATATGTCCTTCCATGTTGCATCCATGTGAATCACATCTACGCACTGTCGTCGATGTCATTTCTACTTTGCCTCCCATAGCTATTCCGGATCTAACCTCACATCCCGGCCACGCGCATCCCCTACTACGCCAGCAGAAGCCCAAGACGACGAGCAGGAATCACATCAATCAGGATAAAGGCACGGCGGAGAAATTCCCTTCAAGACTCGTGTTCTTCGTCGACATGAGGCTGGCAACGCGGAGAGAACTTGAATGACGCGGAGTTGAAGTCACTAGGCTGGCGTCATCTGCCTTCAATGCTGCGTTTTTCATTNAAGCTGAATCCTTTGTTTCTTTGGCAGTGTCCTTATCAATGTGGTAATTTATCTAAGTTGGCCGAACTCTGATACCGTGAAGAATGCATGAGCTGCGGGTACTATGTCACCGCGGGCGCCCGATATTAAAGCACACACTCAAAATAGGAACAGATTGTGCATAATTAAATGGAAGGATCCGGAACGAAGCTGAAGTTTCAGCGGGAGTTCACATCTGTTATTATGTCTATCTGTTTCGAAAGAAGTACATAAGGATCCGGAACCACAAATAGGCTGTCAGGATTATCGTGATTTTCTTGATAAGTTGTTACGATGTGAAGGTAAAGACGCCAATCAATAATCAAGACGGTGAAACATCGACCGGCGGTGTACCTCACCTGTGCGCCATCACAATTTCTCTCAGCATTCGGCAAGCGCAACGAGGCCAATCTGGGCTCCTTGATAAGGGATGACGAACATTCAATGATGACAGCCAAACCAGAGAAAACCACTCGTTTCTCACGATGCATCCCTGATGTATCCCTGCCGATCCACCAAACGAAGAAGCCCTAGGGATTTTCGCGCAGATCGCACCAACATCCCCCACCGGGTCAGATCCAGTGACCCCAGCCCCGCTACCTATAGCTTCATGGATGGTTCTGGATGCAGAAGGGTCCCCAGAAGAAGTGTGGGTCCGACTCGGACGTCTGTGATAGAACCAGGGTCGATCGAGACGCCACCCTCCCGGAAACTATCGAATGTCGAAGCATTGCGAAGTTGAGGTGACCTGTAGAAGATGACGGACTGGAGTGTCAGTAATGTCATTATCGAGGGCACATGGCAGTACGATGGAATGATAGATAGCATGGCAAAATGGAACGTCCGGTAAACGACCTCGACAGGTCGAACAAGTGACATCCCGTCATTCACGAGAGAGAGAGACCGACTACGTACTGGTGGCTATATTGGTGCACACATACGAGACTTTGTCGGATAAACCAATCAATCGAAACGAGACAAGGGATATAACGACATTCGCGCGCGAGAGAAACCACAGGAACAAACTTGATGGATGGATGGAAGGAGCCTTGCCGTAATAGACCAGCAGAATCTCACCGGAGACCCGCGCTGTACATGTTCTGAGAAGGGTAAGATCGAAAGATTGTAACCGCCAGAGGACAGCACCAGAGCAGCCAGTGTGGGCGATGCCCGGACAGGCCAAGGACAGGATAAGCGCCCCGTAAAGATTACGCGCAAACGTAGATGGAGGACCTTCACTGCACCTAAGAAGTGGAGTTGAGGTTTAATGAAACCGCAGAACACGGAGGTTTGTAATTGAACAGACCCTTACACGCTCCACTTCTTGTACCTAGTGGAAGCATCCGTGGGCGTCAAAATCCATATGTAGACTGCTCAAGTGGCAGAGCCCAAGAGCATTGGCCGGTAAATTACAACTTGTTGGAGGACCCATTCGCAGTAGGAGAGAGGTATATGCGATACGCGGAAGATATAATTCATAGGTCGGAACGCTGCAATGATGAAAGTCAGTGTACGGGAGAATTGAAATGGTCAGTGGTTGACCTTGGGTAAAGTTTTCGGTGACAGTCGTGATAAAAAAAAAGAAACTGAAGGTAAAGGAAGGTAAGATCAGTGCCGGGACGTATTCTGAAGGAAAGAGGCTCAGAAGACAAACCCAATATTCGTTAGAATCGCACAATGGCAGATTTTTCTAGTAGACATGCACTTTTAATGTACAGACTCCCGAGGGTGTCCATACATCAGGCAAAACCTGACAGAGCAGCACTAGAAAATCACGGCACAGTAGCGGAGTAAATGGGGCGACTCAGACTGCCTGGCCATCGGTCTCATACAACCGCTTAGTTTGAAGCTTTGATCGCATCGTCTTGATCCTTGTAAGTATGTGTTGCTGTGGATTTCTGCAGCACAGTGCAGACTTACTTCTACCCTGTAGTAAAAATTGAACTTTAGAGCTGCAAGGCCCAGTTCCATCGTCAATGTCCTGTCCGAGAAAGAAGAAAAAAATAAAAGAGATCATGATGTTCGGCGTTGTTTGGCAGCACCGTTGAGTCACACTTTGGGGTTCGACCTAGATTCGGCATTTGCCGAGAGGCTTCTTTGCATCGACGACGACAAGGAACAGGCCGCTTCCGTATTCAACTAGCTCGACTGAACGGCCTTAGGGATGTGGATATGTGATAGGAACCCACATTGTTAACGTTCCAATTGCTTCACCACTATTGGCCTCTCGGAGATAGGCTCTGCATCCACGTCATCGAGACACCGTGGCGGTCCTTGCGGACCACGCAATCCTATTCCACTGGCAAACGCGCCTTTCGACTTCGTTTGTCATAGGGATCATTTCGGTTATGTAGTGCTGGCATACTTGACGCCGATCTTCCCCGCTACTACTAGGCTCTAGCGTACGGGCTATATGCTGGTCGCATCATTAGCTCTCCTTGAAGGAGTCAAGGGCTGATCTTGTAACCATGGTTCACTGTTTCATTGCTGGGCTAGTACTTATAAATGGACGAGCGTTCAAATTCGTGAATCAGCGAAGATCCTCTTCTTCTCTCACTCCTCCTTACGTGCTGGTCACATCGCAAGCTGGGCTTGACGATCATAACTTGAAGAACCTCGTGCCTCACCCTCAGCAGCACACAGCATTCTCATATTCCATTACTTACGACTTAAGCCATGACGAAACTCGCTACCATTGCTGTTCTCACATCGCTCTCATTGACATCGGCTCTTGCGCACGAATCGAAGAGGGCACTGCGTCTCAACAGAGAAATTATGGCCTTCCTGTCTTTTCGTCAAGGGGCAGACGACCCGGTCGCTCCTGGAGGACAGGCGATACCTTACAAGTTGGCGAATATGTACCAAGGACAAGACTTTTTCGAGTGCGTTTTTCAATTTCACCGTGACCTCTGCTTTCAGGATCCGGCATGGACAGTGCAACTGATATGCGTGTCTCAGGTCCTGGAACTTCTGGACAACACATCCCCAAGGGAGTACGGAATATCTGACCATGGAAGATGCTGCCGCGCAGGGGTTGGCGACCGTAGACGGGGAAGTTCTCACCCTTGCCGCCGATGACCAGACCGTTGTTGCCGAGGGCGGGAAGCGCAAATCGTACGTATTACCTCTGAGTGCAGCACATTGCGTAGCTCACATGCGTATATTGTAGGGTCCGTATTCTCTCCCGTTATAGCTGGCTCTCTGGGCTGTTCATCGCCGATTTCGAATCTATGCCATATGGGTGTGGCGTCACACCCACATTTCAGTAAGCTCTTCAGATACTCTTCTAATCGTACAACTCGGCTTATAATACAATCAGGACGATCAGTCACTGGACAGATGACTCCGAGTGGCCTCGAGGAGGTGGGTTTTGTATCTTGTAGCTCCTTATCATTTCCTGACTTCTTACTGACCCAGGTCGAGTCGGTATCATCGACGGAGCCAACGTCAAGGACTCCCAAATCAATCAGTACTCCGTGCACGCTGGAGACTCTACATGCTCTCTCGACCCATCAGTCAGCATGACCGGCACCCCTTCCCCAGATACTCTCAACTGCGCAACCAGTCCCGGGAACGACGTCGGCTGTGTAGTCGCTGATCCTAGTGCGCAGAGTTTCGGCCAGCAATTCAACGGTGTTGGCGGGGGTGTATTCGCCCACCTGCGTGATAGTACCGGATTCAAGACGTGGCGCTTCGCACGGGACAATATCCCTGAGGATATCACGGCGAGGAACCCCGATCCTTCGTCGTGGGGTCCACCGGTGGCCTTTGTTTCGAGCTCGCAGTGCGATCTGACGTTCTTCAAGAATCATGATTTGGAGATCAAGATTGCTACGTGTGGGGATCTGGACGGGGAGACGTGCCCGGATACATGTCCGGAGGCTTTGGCGGATCCAGCTAACTTTGCTAGTAAGTGGACATCGTCTTCCTTGGACTCCTTGACTGACCAGAGATTTTAACCGTAGCTGCGAAGTGGGGAATCAATTATGTCGCCGTGTATCAGCCTCAGGTCGCGTAGATCACCGCGGGATCAACAGCATGTTCTCTGCTACATCTAAATACGGCTTGTAACAGTACTACTTACAAGAGTTTGGCCCTTTGTCTACAGAAAATGAGAATGTGCATATGCTACACATGAGATGAATTACGCGTGATTCACACATACACAGAAAGTCGTACAAGGTCATACAAGGTCGTACAAAGGCATACACAACGAATATGTCTCAATCACTCCTCTTTCGTGCATCGATACATATCTACAGGGGGCGCGACCGATTCCAAACGGAACCACATGGGAACCAACTTCCACACCTTCTCCCTCTCCCTCAAAGCCCACACCTCCAGCGACCTAGCACACGCCTTGCACTCACTAAACTCGGCACTCTTCAGCTGCCCGAGCTCCTCCGCCACATACAACGGATCGCAGAACCCGCGCTCGCGGTCGAAGAGGTAGTGCTGCGTGGCGAGATCCACGAGCTCCGAGAAGTCCTTGCGGCACGCAGCGGCGGACACGCATATGCCGCCCGCGGAGGGCTTGCGGATGTGCGTCATGTGGGAGGCGTGGCTCTGGTGGTGGTGTCGGACGTATTGGGAGCTGCCCATGGCTTGGATGAGGGAGGTGATAACGTGTTGCGCGGATTCTTTCCCGAGGGAGAGACGCTGGACGTCGGCCATGCATAGGGAAGAGTATGGGGAGGTTGTCGGTGTGTATAAGGGTGAATCCTCTTCGGTGGGCTCGAATATCTGGGAGTAGGAGTACCGCGAGAGGTCGTAGAAGGCCGATGGGAGTAGGGAGGGGGCGTCTACCTCTCTTGCAAGGTTTATTACTGCCTGCGAGACCTTCAGAAATTGATACGCGGGAAACGGAAGCATTGCTCACGATGGGTGACGGGTACAGATGTCCACCGCTTGGTCCAATCTCCATCTCGTATGTCCGCGATAGATCTTCCCGAGCATCCCAGCCTTTGAGTGTGCTAGGCCAAGCTATGCTGAGGTGAGCAAGGGATTTGTCTCGGAGGTTGTCGATGATGTATTTAGTAGATAGGCGAAGGATCCCAGACACTATCCGGAAGTCATCTTTGTCGTTATTCCCAAACGTTCTGTTCCGTGCAGTCAGATGATATCCAGAGTGCACATAATATTGATAGACTCACGGCCCATCGTACAAAGCAGTCAGTAGATTACCCACATCTTCAGCTGCGTCGTGTAGAACGATCACAGGACAACCTTCTATCTCATCGGCGTCGTTCTTCGACGCTGAAGTGGATGCAAGGGCGAACATGTCTCGGAAGCAGACAGAATGTCGAGAAAGTTGAGACATGTGCACTCGGAAGAGGACATTCTCTGCGCGACATATCACGCTGCCGTCTTCGAACCACATATCAGAATGCCGGTGCAGTTCAACGCCAGTCTGACTGTCGAAAAGCCTGGGGCGTCCAGGGTGAGCCTGATCCATTGTACTGCTAGAAAGAAGGTATTTTTCTTTCAAAGTTGTATTGGAACGTGAAGATGAGGACGTCGATGGACGTGATGTGAACGTGTGTTCCATTGTGGGCTAGCAGGTATGAAACGCTGAAGCTGCCAGTGAGTCGCTGAGACCGTCTGATCGATCTTGGCACCGCGAGGCGGAAGATATAGGGTCTTCTTCCCACGATCGTGCCTTAATTCTTTCCGGTCACCATCTCCT
>CEMG01181838.1:8106-18838 GCA_001179705.1 Baeospora myosura
CGGTGGCGGAACCTCTGCTGTGTTCTGATCACTCTGACTCTCCTGACACCCGCATATGCATACCCTTCTGTCGTTGGAAACACTCTACTTCGACAGGTCACGAATACCTCCAAGGCTGGTTTGGCATGGGCCAGTCCCAGCGGGAGTGCTGATATCGTAACGCAGTACGAAACCACTTCGAAGGTTTCATGGTGCGTCTGCTGTATCAGTGTCGTGCATGACCACGGCTCTAATATTTGCTGTAAAATTTCTAGGTACTACACATGGTCCCCATCCGGCACAATGAGCTCCGACCTTGAATTTGTCCCCATGCTCTGGGGCCAGAGACAGGTCGACCAATTCACCCAGACCATTCAGAAAACCATCGCTGGAGGCAACGTCAAAGCTGTCTTGGGCATGAACGAGTGCGTGCCAAAATTTCCATCTGTACCGCTGCTTATCGTATACTGATTTTCGATGCTTACAGGCCCCAACAATCTGGTCAATCCAACCTCACTCCCCAGCAAGGCGCAGACATGTGGAAGACATATTTAGAGCCTCTTCGTTCACAGGGCATACGGCTGGGAAGCCCTGCACCCTCGAGTGCACCATCGGGGAAGACGTGGCTTCAGGATTTTTTAACTGCATGTGATGGAGGATGTACAGTCGATTTCATCGCTCTCCGTATGTCTCTGGATTTGATCTCTGTCTTACATCGTGACTAATCTCTTAACTTTCCTAAAGACTGGTACGACGTAAACGCCACGAATTTCATCAACTACCTCAACGACTTCCATGATACCTTCCAGCGGCCGCTATGGATAACTGAATGGGCCTGTCAGAATTTCAACGACGCGAATGCTCAATGTTCTTATGATGATGTCGTGGAATTCCTCAACACCACACAGGGATTCATGGACAGCTCAGACTTTGTCGAGCGGTATGCATGGTTCGGAGCTATGACGGATTTGTCGGGTGTCAACGAGGTGTGTCTTGTTGGCTTGTCGGCTATGTTGGTGTGGTGTTAACGTACGCACAGGACAACGCGTTGATGGACTCGAAAGGCAAGATCAATGATCTGGGAGCACAGTATATCGGCTCGGAGGGTCCGCAGCTTGCTAGCGGATCAGGTAGTGCGGATGGACCGATGGCTTCTTCTACAGGAGGTGCTTTACCACCGTTGTCTACAGGGAACGGCGCTGACCATATTTTGGTATCAGGAGCCTTCATGCGCGGTGTGACAATGGCAGCGGCGGTCCTCGTAATGGTGCTAATGATTTGAATGATTTAGACGGAGTGAAGAGATAATCAGAAAATGGACTGAGTACGGATTCCCAATATACCCAATGTATCTATATCCACCTCTCCAGAGAGCGGACTCCACATTACAATTGAATACAATTCGCTAAACCCTCTATAGATGACAACAAGTAGGTATTTTGTGAGATCTCTAAACTACAGTTTTCGGAAAGCCGTTGTCTGCCAACAACGAATCCTCCGGTCCAAGTACTCTGGGCCCGTCACCCACCTTGGTGTGGATCAAACCCTTCACAGCGCCGACCTCGAACTTCTTCGCCACAGCCTCATTGAACCCTTCGACGACGCCTCCCTCCCCAACTCCACCTTCAGCCTCGAACAGCCCGAATACATCCTTGAAGTTCTGCTCCTGCGGGAAGTACTTCACGATCATCTTCACAATATCCTTCACATTCTCCTTCAATGTGTATATAACGGCGTTCGGGCCGGCATCATACGTGTATGCTGCCTTGACCTTCCCCCCGTTCTCGACGGCAACGCGGTTATACTCGACCACCAGTGCGATGATCGAGCGACTGACATCGTTCATGTAGAAAATCGGAGGCTCCGTATCCAGCGCAACGGCATGGAACTGATTCGAATCTGCCATCGTAATTTTAGCGAACTTGTCGAAATCTTTCGCGAGGATAGCCTCGGAGATATCTTTCATCCTCTGCGGGACGACGTGCTTGATGCGATGCTGCAGCAGCGGAGAAGTCTCAACTGTGCGCTGCATGCCGCTCGTGGATGAGGTTCCCTTCTTGGTATCGGAGACCACGCAGATAAGAGCGTGCATCTCGGGCCAGTGAGACTCCGGTGCGACTTGAATGGCAAGTGAATCCGATCCGGACGGGGAGGTGCCCTGCTCCCATGCGACGAATCCGCCGAAGAGGGAGCGGCAGGCTGACCCGGATCCTTGACGCGCAATTAGGGAAAGCTCGGAAGGGTTAGATGGGAGCTTGTACAGCGCTGCGAGGGATGAGACGAGTGCGGCGAAGCCTGATGCGGAGGATGCAAGGCCTGCGGCGGTGGGGAAGTTGTTGAATGAGGATATATGGACTGGGTATGTGGATAGCTTGGGCTCGGAGGGGTTGGGGTCCTCAACTAGGGTTTTACGGAGACGCTTCATTTCTGCAATGCAGGTGGTCATACGTCCGCCATCTTTGATCTGCTCCTCGACGCCGTTGAGCCAGAGACGATCGTGATCGAAAGATGGGTCTGCGCGAGATGTGGTGGTGGATCGCAGGTGATCCTGGTCGAGAGTGACCGACAGAGATGAGTTAGTCGGGAGGATGAGCTTCGTGTCGCGTTTACCCCAGTATCTATTGCAGATCAGTTAATTAAGGCAATTGAAGACGGAATGAGAGACTTTTTGTTCACTTTATGCAGGCAATGTTAACGGGGGCGGAGGTGGTGGCCTGGTAAACCATGGTGGGAGGTCAAGGTAGATGGACCGGAGTAGAGAGAAAAAGCAGAATAAATACGATGAAAGTATAGGACCATTATATACGCCCGCTTGAGACAAGTACGCCGGACACGTGCGATTTACCCTTGTCTCCGTATCTAATCTCCGTTCTGATTGTCGGAGGCGCAGAGGTCATTCCGCAACCATTGCAATGAGAGAGAGGATAATGATCTTAGATATATAATTCTGAGCCGTACAACGCACACATGCTACACAAAGTTCAAACGGACTAGCGAGTTGAAAAGAGAGAGGGCGACGATGAGGGATAGAGAATGACAGCAGTAGGGAGTATAAGAACTTAGAAACAGAAAGAACGGTACGAGACACAGAAGAAGAAATAGAATTGTATAAACACACACCTAACCAGAAGTCAAACAGAACATGTAGTCAACAAAATTGTGGACAAGAAACTGAAACATGGAAGATGTAGCAGTATATGTACGCGAGGGATGGGGGGATAAGTCGGTAGAGAAGTAAATGTAAATACCGAAGAACAATGAAGGAGAAGAAGTGTAAACAACCACGAGTGTCCGGTGGAAGAGATGCAAGGTAAAGTGGCCAATCTAAGAAAAGACACTCGCCGTCGACTGAACTTGTCTCGACGGTGGTATCACTTCTTTCGGAGTCCGCACTTTGAATTCGCTCACTATCTTCAGATGACTACACGCAAAAAACATCCATCAGTTCAAAGCAAAAAAAGGGAGAGCCAAAGCCACTCACTCTGACGGGAAATGAACATTCGGGAACCCGACCACCTTGTCCAGATAGCCCCTATCCACGTAATCCAACACCTTGGTCACAGAAAGCGTCGACGCGCTGTACCAGATATAATCGAGCACACCGGCGAAGCCTGGCGTGTAATTCGTCATCGGCAACCCTCCCTGCCCGCCCTGGTGAGGTGCTGACGCAGGGTGCCCATCCTCTGACAGCGACGCGTACGCGCTCCTCAGGCCGAGCTTGTGCCGCAGTCCTTCCGACGTGTACCGGCCGTATGTATGCGACAAGAAGTCCGGGTGGTTGGGAGGAAGGACTCCGTTGGATAGATACTCGTATACACCGGATGAGGGAACGGAGTTGAAGTCCCCAGCGATGATGATAGGGATCTTCGTCCCGTCTGAGTAACTCGGGAACGGTTTGGAGAGTTCCTCGAGCTCGAAGGCGGTTGCGTTGGCGGGAGGCGTTGGCGGTGGTCGAGGTGGGTACAAGGCGAAGCCCTCGGCAATTTTCTCAAGCTCGTCGACCAATAATGCGGTTTGCACGAGTTTGACATCTCGGTATGCAGTGTCCCAGTGGAGATGGGGGTTGACGATGATGAACCGGGTACCAGTCTGCTTCTGTTCAAATAGACAGACTACGGCAATGTGGTCCTTGCCTAGCACACGGTTGAACATGTCGTCTGTCTTCTTGAAGTCCTGTCGCTGCATGGCCAGAGCACTGAACTCGATCAAGTGTTTCTCCACCAGATTATACCTACCGCCAGTCAAGATTAGTTTTAGAAGCATATAAGAGAACCGTGCCACGTACTTCGACGACTTGTAGAACGTCGCAGACCCATCGACCAACCGTTTCTCCTGCTCATTCATCGTCTTATACCGCGACTTGGGCCAGTAAACACCCTCATAACCCATCTCCGCAAGATTCTTCAAGAAGAAACCCTCATACTGTGCGATATCCACTTCTTGCAGACACATGAAGTCCGAAGCGTGATCCCGCAGTTCCCCAAGAATCACATCCTTGCGGTAATTCCAATTCAGCGCCCAATTAGGTGTATAGCCGTATAGTCGCTCCGTTGCTGCCCTTTCGCACAGAACGTTGAAGCATAGGACGGTGAAAGTCTCGACGCTTGGATCGGAAGCGAATGCGGCGCATTCTTGTTGGCTCGCAATGTACTGCCATTGTCGAGTCGGTGGTTTGGGTGGGGAGGGGGCGTTGTCTCGGAGGTACGAGACGAGCGCTCGTGTGCCAGAGGTTTGTACTATGTTTGTCAGGGACGATTCGAGAGGGTTGCCTTCGATGCCCATAGTCTGCAGTTGATGCAGAAAGCCGAGTTCTGGTGGGAGGTTGGTGATATGGTTGTCGAAGAAGTAGAGCTCTTTCAGCTGGATAAGCATGCCGAGTTCTGAAGGGAGGTTGGTGAGGTTGTTTCCGGAGAGGTCAAGGAGCTCCAGGTGTCGCAGTTTGGATATTTGTGGTGGGACGGATGTTAATGAGTTGTGGTTGAGATAGAGGTTGGTGAGAAAAGAGAATGAGAAGAGACCGGACGTGGGTGGTATGTTCTTGATATTAACACCGCCCATGTCTAGTGAGTTCCATGTACTTTGTGGCGGTCGGACCTCTGTCGGCCGTTGAACCTCAGAGACGGGTGCGACAATGGATGAGGGATGATCCGCCACAGCGGCGGTAGTGGTAGGGGATGAATCGGAAGCTGTTAAGGAGAGTAATGGATCTGGATCGGGTGGCTTGACGAGATTTGGATTCGTAATGGGAATTGCGGATTTCGTTACTGTTCGTGAGGCCATTGCGCTCTGCCGTGCTCGATGGTGTGGTGAACGAGACGACCGAACCATCTGGAAAATAATTAGATTAATCGAGAAATGAAGACGAGGCGGCCTACCTCGCACTTAAGCAACTGCTGCTGCCAATGCTGTGTTAACGAGACATTCGCTGGTGACCCCTGGACCATTACATGCTGCTGGTGCGTCGGTGGAGATTGGTACTGCGACATTGACCCCTGATGATGATGCATTGGCACCATGGAATGAGGGTGGTGCACAGCACCATTTGTGTAGATCCCATAGCCCGGAGACTGAGGGGGAGCAGGCTGGGTACCGGGAGGACCAAGGACTGGATGGTGGGCTCTTTGCCATGGATCGTGGGTGGCTAACTTGTGTGCAATCGCAGGGGACTGCTGGGGATAGTACATGGACGAGAGACACCAACCCGAAGACTCGACAGCAGAACACAAAGAGGAAAGGAGTCACGTGAGTCATTCTGACGTTGCTTCCGCTCACGGCTAAGTTCGATTTCATACTCAGAACTTGTATGTTCAAGGCCAGCGGTGGACTCAAAATTCAATTGGTTGTACGTCGATAAACCCCTCACACCACACCCACAATACTAGGACTCAGCCAGCTATCATAATCCTCTTCCTTGTTAAGATCCCCTGTCACCCGAAGCCCGCGCACCATTACCTTGTACGACCCCTTCGGTATATCCGTTCCGTCGGCGAATGTCGCATTGGGGAAAGAGAGGACATAGTATGGATTCTGACCAGCCTTGACAAACCATCAGATCGATTTACTTGATCAACAATGTAAAAATGGACTGACCTCATCATTTCGCGAGAGGTATACATATTCAGCCACCGACCCCGCAGTGGTGACCTGCGCAAACGATGAACCTTGTTTGTGGGCTTGTGGAAACGTGAAAGCAGGGCCTTCGAGGTCCCGTGTACTGAGCGTCGCATTGGTGGTACCGTTCACGCTGACCAGGTCTATCCGCAAGTCCGGAGTGCCGAAGGCGAATCTGATAAGAGGTCAGCTACTCCCTGTCGTACATCCCCTTGCACTCTGACGTACCGGAATAAAATCGACGGATAATCCGTCCCGACAAACGTATAATTCTTCGTCGTGTTCGCTTGGACATTCCCTGCTGAATCCAAGACAGCCGGAATCGGGAACCCGAAGAAATTACTTGTGTTATCCAGGACCCTCTTATCTCTCAACGACGCCGCAAGTCCAAGATACGTGACATGAGTGATGTCGCTGCCGTTGGCGATTTCTATGAAGCCGGAGTACACGGGGAACGTGCTGGCATCGAGACCGCTGGGAGGCGTGAATGTAGCCGTTATGGTCTGTGTTTCTCCGGCGGCGAGAGTTAGAGTGGTGTGGCTGAGCGCGATTGTGGCAGCGTCAGTGGTCAGTGGGACGGGTGCAGGAACCACCACGATGGTACCCTAGCGGAAGATAAATATAACTATCAGAGAGTCAGGGCCGTACAATTACTCACCGCCTCAACCGTAGACGCAGTCCCTGCAGGGACGTTAGTGAGCGTGTACGTCTTCGCAGTGCTCCCACTGTTGGTCACCGAAAACGTTTGCCTGTTAACCCGCTCCATCAGATATCCACACAACAAGGCAAGTTGACCGTGACACTCACACCCCCTTGAAATTTGCCGTATCATTGAGAATTAGCTCCCCCGGGCTGACAATCGTCGTCGTATGGATCGCATCATACACATTAATCAAACCCGCCCCCTGCTGCGCGACTGTCTGCCACGGATCTCCATCCGTATGGCTCGACCCAACCTTTTTCGCCGTCGTTTCGAATAAGGTCCTAGCACCTTTACCCACAGCCGCGCTCTTGCCCTTCACGGATATGAGGAGGGCGGCACTCCCGGCGACGAAAGGTGTGGCCATAGACGTCCCAGACGCTAAGCCGTACGACCCCATGTTGACCGGGAGAGTGGATAAAATCCCGCCTCCGGGGGCTGTGACGGCGGGTTTGAAGTAGAAGTCATTTGATGGGCCGTACCTAGATGACTGATCAGACACTAAGGTGTAGATATAGAGAGAGCGGCCTACGAGGAGAAGCTAGAAATGAGACCTCCGGTGGTGATGGGGAAGTCAGTCGATGCGCCAGCTTGGGGGAATGAGATGGTGATGTTGACGCCGGCAACGAATTCAGACACGAGCTGTGTGTTATTGATATAGATTCAGCCCAATGCATGGTGATTCATAAGGGCGATACTCACCCATTCACCGTCTGCTGCTTGTATCAATGATGTCGTGTAGTTTCCAGCGTCAATGGGAACGAAGCCAACATAATTACTGGACATTTTAGATCAGGAACGTCGACTCAAGGAATGGTATAAGATACGCACTCGTAGATTAGCGCCACTCGAGCACCCTTAGCCCAAATGTTGGTCATTTTCTGCACCTATATGTTAGGCTTCAGTACGTGCCGCCATCACTCGCTCCCAAGTTTGGGCTACTCACGAATGTACACGTCCCCCTCCGAACGATGACAACAAACGACGAGAGGTCGGGTGTACTGTCAGGCAATGCATTGCAAGCATCATCCACGACACTTATATTGGTGGATGTAGCATAGATAGGCAGAGTCTCAGTAAAGTTTAGCGGGAGTTGCTGGTAGTAAGTGATAGGATCGTGTTGCGCGCCGTGGACGGTGGCGTTCTGTAGTGGGATTGCCGTGCTATCAAGGTTCAATATTCACGTCGAAAGTTCTGCATGGGATGAAGCACATACTTGTCCAGACTTGCTACTGAGATGACATCTATGCCATTTCCAGGGCCCGATGTGAACCAAGCTCCAGCGGCTCCCTGCATGTGATTGTCAGAGTTCCGGCGTTGGATAATGAGAGAGGGTATGCACCGAGTTTCCTGCTGCGATCGTGACAACTTTCCCGGTGTCTGCGATCCTGCTAGCAACAACAGACGCTGCTCCTTCAGTCCACCCGTCCGTACCACCGAGAGACAAGGTGAGAACGTCGACATTGTCGTCGTAAGCACGAATCAAAGCATCGATAATGACTGTGTCATTTAGAATAAATATCTCATCGAACTGAAAAAATGGTGGCTTACTGTCGTCCGATACATCACCCTGACATCCAAAGATCCTGTATGCTTGGATGGACGCAGAGTATGCCACACCACTGATATCGAATGGGTTGCCTGGATTAGCACCGAGGATACCCTAGAGCTGTGCGGTAAGTAACGACATCAATGGGCGAGGAGTAATTCTCAACTCACAGCTACGTGAGTTCCGTGACCTGAGGAGTGAAACCGCTCAGCAGGAGACCGTATCGAAGTAATTATGGGGTCCGATACTGACCAACACATTGATCCAACGGATCAGGATCGGGGACAGGAGTATTGCCACCTGTTGGAGATAAGTTCGAGCACCATCGATCGATCCAGGTCAGACATACCAGTATAGTTATCTCCCACAAAATCCCATCCTCCGATAACTTTGAAACCAGGGCCAAAGCCGCCGCCAAGAGCAGGGTGTGTATAGTCAATACCTAGAGAGCATGGAAATGAAGTACAAGCTGATATTTTTATAGCTACCACAAACCTGTGTCGATGCTGGTATTCACATCAGTCGAGTAATTGGTAGGTTCAAGTGGGAAAAGGCTGACATTCCGATGGTAACTCCTCCACCAGTGATACCTTCCTCGTGAAGCTTATCGACGCCCTACCGGTAACAACGAGGTCAGAAGAAAACCGCAGCCACGATGGAATCGCTCACAGTCAAAATGTGTGTATTCTGGAGGTCGGGTGGATAATCTGCAGGAGCCACATCCAGCTTGACAGGACTGTGTCACAGGAATCAGATGAGATGCGAAGTTTCGAGATGAATAATTACTCTGGAGGGGGATACACTCTTACTGGGCGAATGGATTTGATGCCTTGCGTTTGTTTCAGCTCGGTCACGTCCTAGAATAACATGACAGAAGGCCAAAATGATTTCGAAGCAACAACTAACATCGGCATCCTGTTCCGGACGGTTCAGCCCAATCCTCGGGAAAACAAGAATAGACTGACCGATAGAGTAACGACAGCTCCAACGAACAGAACCGAATTGAACTCCTTGTTAACCTCAAATCCTACCTCGCGTTGCTTCAAATCTGCATAAACCCGTTCATGATCCTAATGCAGATTTATGGTGTTCAGTTGGTATTCAATCGAAATCCCTATGCGACGACCTGAAACGCACCAAATGCATAGATCTCTTGTCCGGTATGTCAGATACGGTGGCCACTTCAATGATGAACTTGTTGGGGACCACTGGCAGGTTCGTGATTTTCTTCACGCTTGAAAGAGGCATTGTGGCAAGAGCAAAGCTCGCACATAGCAAGGGGACGAGCAAACTGTGGGCACTGGATAGCTTCATGATGAATAGCAGTTGACGCAGCGAGTCGCCCGACGGATTCCTGACGCAGAATCTCCATTCTTATAGAGATGAAAACATGTGGTCATGCGAGTCGAAGCAGGGATTGCGATTCGGATGATTGGCATAATATTATACCTCAAAATGTCCGTTCTCTCAACTTCTTTGATGGTTATAGTAGTTCGAAAGGTTCTGGCGGAGATATTCCCTGCCGTTTCATAGTATAAGCTTGACAAAATAGAGACGTGAGCTACACTGACCTTGCACTGACCTGCGCTTTTATAGCCTCCATATAAACAACTCAGGAAGCCTTCCAGTCTTGCACCTGATGAAGCACGAGATCATGTCCACAAGATTGTGGAGGCACTTGTGGGCACTTTGGAAGCTTCGTCCAAGAGAAGTAGTATAAGGACAAGAGACACCAAAAACGAGACGAAGCTACAGAATGGGGCCATGTCCTGCCATGTCTTATCACGGAGCATGCCGACGAACTGCAAGCAGCGTCTATCAGTCTCATGCGGAGCTCGAGATCTACTAGCACGACATTTTGAGAAAATGGAAAGCAAGAGCAGGTGTGCATAGGACATGGCAGGGACATGGTAATCTTGAACCGGGCGTCAACCGTCGGTGACAGTAGTCAGTGTCATCAGTCGTGACTCACTCGGTGGCCCACGTGTCGATAGGCTTGTCACCAATGTTATTGACCCTAAAGCCAAACAACCCTCTGGACTTGAGCGTGCTTGGCAGTCTTGGCTCACAGCACTCAGCTCAGTTCGCTCGACGCATCCAGGCTTTGTTGTATGTAGTACTACTAGTAGCAGCGCAGGACACTTCATCTCCGAACAAGCACCGGGGTTTTTGCCCCGCAGTATCAGAATTTTCTTGCACCTGTACGCCAGGCACCAATGCATACCAGCCTGGCAGTGGCAGTCACTGCTCGAGCTTACGAATCTCGGTTCGGTGATCCTGCACCTTACCAACCATCAGAGACACGATCAGGCGTGTACATGTGAGGATCAAGCCTGCATATTGAACCAAAAAGATTGTCCATTACATTAACTTACCACCATATATACACCCAA
>CEMG01181848.1:3513-19477 GCA_001179705.1 Baeospora myosura
CTCCGACTGTTCTCCTCGCCACCAACAGCCTTAGGGCATTATCATGGCGGGATACAACCAGACGCGCTATGTTGAAGTCAGCTTTCTTCACCGAGATAGGGATATGATACTGACAGTAACCTCACCCATATCCAGGAATTACTAGAGAGGAATGTCTCTCAGCCACCATCGTTTGCCGTTCACCTGCATGCGGAGCATTGGACTTTGAATAACGGCTCGAAGTTTTTGTATAATAACAATATTGCGGTACAGAATACAGGCACTCTCTTGTGAACTACCGTCTTACCCTTTGACCAGTCACTGCTTGATGATATTCGTGCGCACCGTATACCTGTGGACTTTCTGGAGCTCTTTGATCAGGCCGGGGTTCCTTTTTACGATGGTTCGTTTACTGTCGTTTGCTATGGAATTCGGACTTCAACTGATTACCGCTCTTGCGTAGGCTGTATGATTGTGGACTTGCTGGATTATCGTCCTCAAAAGAAGAACGAAGCTTCGCTAGAGACTCCAGACAAAACCCGCACGGTGCTGCATCCAAACCCCGAAACTCTCTGGGCGGACATATGCCTCATGAACCAGAAACGTGGTGGCAACTGGACTGATCAGGATGCTTTGGAGATTGAGGCGGGAATTCTTGTATGTTTACCTTGACTTCTACCAGTATAGTGCTGACTGACTTGACACAATTGTTCTTCAGCTTGCGACAGCTCCACCTTTATGCCTGGATCCCGATCCTCATCTTACGCGCATGGCTAACCATATTCTCAGAGTGTCTACTCCCACCATTCCCGTCTCGCTGAAACGAAAGGCTGCTGCTTTGGACCCCGAAGAGGACGAGATCGAGAAGGCTCGCAGGACTAAGATAATGATGTCTATGAGTCCTAGATCAAACAGGGTGCACGCTCCGAAGTACGTTCTTTTGACGCTTCTTTCCTAATTGTGTCCTCACCAGGCTGCCGTGCAGTTATCATATATTGGACGCGATCCAGAGACACAAAGTGGCCAAGGAAACCAAACCTGCAACCCCTGCGCCACCACAGAATCCCCCTGTCCACCAGTTTCCTCCTACAAATCATCCATCGCCTGCTCAGCGACAGCCAACACCCGCACAGTTTATACAAGCGCACTCCCCTGCGAATTCCGAAGATCAATCCAGAAAGAAGCTGAAACCAAAGAAGCTAGACACGCCACAGATGGCGTTCAGCAGAATAAATGGGTCCCAGACTCCTGTGCCCCAGGCTCCGCAACAATTTCACCCCGTCACCCAGCCAGTTCCAAGTCACTCGCCTTCCCCTGTGTCGCAGTCACCTAGACAGCCGCCTACTTATGTCCATGTACAACCTGCACCGGGGAGAGTGCCTACTCCAGCACAACGACGTTACACCCCAACACCCGTGCAATCCCAGCCTCCCCCTCCTGCTGCACAGGCGCCGCCACATCCTCAGCCCACTAGTACTCCTGTTCAACAATTCCAACCTCAGATACCCAGCGCCCGCTTCCTGCAACAGCCACCAGTAGCTCGAAATCCTCAAGCAATGATCAATGCTGGGCAAACAGCGTCACATCCTTCTCCGCCAAAGACCCAAAATCCCACTGCTCCTCAGCCGCAAATGATGTATGCTCCCCAAATGCAACAACTCCATCACCCGAGCGTAATGCTTCAACAACGAATTGCTCAAGCCCAAGTCCAGCAGAGTGGTCGTTCGACTCCACAAGCACCCCCAACGCAGAGCGCTGCTGGGCCTGTCCGTGGCAGTCCCATGATATCGAATCAACGATTAGGAACGCGGTCACCCATGCCGCCCAATACCCCACAAATGACCCAGGTTCCTCACCCTACACAACAACATCCCAATCAAATGAGCTTCGCGCAACCGTTCAATCCTGTCCACCTTCGGCCTGGCGTGCAAGGAATGCCTTCCCCACATCCGCAGCATCAGCCGAATCAGCCGAATCATCCTGCGGGCGCAAATGCCCCTCCTCGTACTCAAGGGTCGCCTTCTCCAACAGCTACTGTAGATGGTAAACAGCAGCCGCCCCAACCCCAGGCTCAGCCGCCACAGATGCAGCACCCGCAGCATGCCTATCAAATGTATGCTTACCCTGCACAGATGAATTACGCCATGCGTGGAGCAATGCCACCAGGGGCGTATTGGGTCGGAGGTCTTCCCAGGCCTGTACCAGGACAGGCTGTGCATGGGTTGCCTCCCAACGCTCAGCATCCGCAGCAGATGCCTCCCAAGCCTGGTCCAGGAGGAGCACCGGGGCGGTAGTGTATTATATATTGACTTCTGTAACTCTTCTGTATTATCTAGCCAGGTCGAGGATTATTTTGTCTCACGTTCGTTCGAGGACACACATTTAGGGTTTAGTCGTCCTCCCCGTCTTACCCGGAAAGGGAACGCTCGAAGACAAGAAGTCCTTAATCAAGAATGTGTCAACCAGTCAAGTATCTTGAGATTCTGAGATTTGTGAGGCATGTGTGAGCCAGATCCCATACTCGGGCTTCTAGGACTCTGGTTCCTCCGCCTTGATCAGCGCTTCTTGCCAGCAAGTACGGCATTGTTCGCTGTACTTCTGATAGGAAGCACTTCTTAACAAGAGAATAAGCTTTCTACTCAAGTGGATGGATTATATGCTTTGTTGTAAATCCCTTGAGCGTCGGAACGATCGAAACTGGGCAGAACTGGAGACATGAACCTGTTGATTTCAGGGACATCAGTATCCTTCCAGGGATATACACAGGCGCATGAGAGGGTTCGTAGCGCAGTTCGTTGACTTGACAGTCTAGTACGCAGAGACGTTGTGCTTGAGGCCGAGGCCTGGCATGCTACAACACACGAAGAACTAATGTATTGCAAAACGCAGTTGATTCAAGAGTGTGATGCGAACAGACGAACGCAAGCATGCGGCAGCTACTTACAAGTTACAACTGACAAAAATCAGGGCAAAACGGCGGACGTGGCCAAATGAAGAGCCAGTATGTCGTAAACGCTTGAAAGGAGTCCCTCACGGTTTCACATGCTCGACAGAGCTATCGCCTCGGACTAGGCACCTCCCTTGACCAGGCGAAGAGCGCATCCCGTAAACGTAGCACCCAAAAATCCCATCTTTGATTCCAAATGGAATATTGCAAAAATGGGGTGAGAGCTTCATGGATGGTAATGCGATGCAGGGCGCTCGCGCGGCTCGCCAGCGCCGATAAAGTCGAGGTCGGATGCTGGACGTGTGTCATTGTGGGAGTACCCACATACATGCCACACATCACATGCCAACGTAACTTGCTTGACGTAGCTGGAGGTGACTATACCAGACACGTAGAAGGACACGTCGAAAACTAGAAGCTACGGCAGAACGGAGAATTAATTCAGCTCGGCATCACAGCATGGGGTAGAGAAGTAAATGGGAGGAAGAAGAGCGGTAAGAGGTCTCCTGTTTCAGAGTCGAAGATAAGCCCGAAGAAGAGAAAAGATCTCAATTGTGATCATGAGATTTTGCCAGCCACTGATCATATTTCGGGAAAACGAACAGCATGCGGCTAGAAGGAACATATACAAACTAGAAAAAGAACGGAGTGATTTATACGAATGGGCAAAAACTCACCATAAATGACAAAGCAAACAGAACAGCAATATGATAGCAGCGCGAAAGAATAACAGAACACCAATCAAGTCATATCGCCAGTCCCTCAGTCTCTTCCCATCTCGCTCCGACGGTCTTGTGAACCGTATCCATCGTCGTCATCGTCGGTATCACCCTCAGAGTCGTCCAGACTCTGCGAATTCGCCCCGCTGCCACCCCGCGATTTTCCAGAACCACGAACATTGTCCCGGACTCGTTTCTTGATCTGCAAATACAGGGAAAAGGGAATGAGAAACGAGAATGAGTCCCAGATCGAAGCAATGAACGCACGAGTTTGGCGTAGACCAGTCCACAGGCGTTGCACAGTGTTCTTGGCCCTGGCAATGAAAGGGAGTCTCAGCAAACATCTTCGCAGTAAATTGACACAGAATTAGAGGACAGGGACTCACCAAGCGGCCCTCTCCGCCACTCAGGTGTAGACGTGGCGTTGCAACCTAAGCATGTCTGGCCTTCCGGCGTCGTCTCGTCACCCTTCTGGGTATAACACGATAAGCGACATCATTCATCATCGCAACTCTTCCCTGAAGCCCAGACAAACAATAGAATCCGCTTACCTGTCGTTTGGCAGCTGGCACAGATAACTGTGGGCTTGGGACATCTCCCGACTCCTTTACAACGGGTTCCTCCAGTATGGTCTCCTTCGGGGATGGCCTCGGTGGTTCCGATGCCGGTTGAGACGGTTGCTGTGATGCAGCTGCATGATCTAACATATGCGCGCCATAGGTCGCAGCCTGTAACATGCGGTCCATCGTATCTGCAGAGAATTGTGGCGAACCCGGCGGTGGCATTGATGCGCCATGGAAGGTAGTGGTTATTGACCGGTAAGATTCTAAAAGCTAAACCGTAGAGGGATTCCCAGGATGGTGGGAAAGGCGAGTAAAAGTCAATTGTCGTGATTGCCAGATGTAGGAATGATGTCGAGAGATATGTACGCACCTTCATGAAATCCAATCCAGTACGTGTTGCGCTTGGGGAGACCGCGGATACAGGCGGAGATGATTCACTTTCTCGTCGTTTGATTTTAGGTTGGTATGTCAGTGGGAAATTAGGCGGGGGAGCCGCAGCCTGTCGCTCGTCAATGCGGCGGGAAGGGACCTCGGAATTAGGTGGGGGTGGTGCGATAGAAGAATAGCCTCTGGATGTTTCCACTGATGAGCTCGATGTCACATCAGGCCGACCAGGTCCGGAGTTGTAAGGGCTTCCCGGAGGTGGGCCTGATTGATGTTGCGGGTGAAATGTTGAGGGACCATAGTGGTGACTCCAACCCTCTCCAGTCCATACAGGTTGTGGTGCTGGTGGTGGCGCTGCTGGAGGCTGAGCCATATAAGTAGGACTAGGTGCATAACTGGGTGGATAAGGTGACGGTGGTGGATTGTATTGAGCTTGCTGATGTGGCGAGTGTGATTGAGAAGACGAGCTCGAGTTCGAGCGTATCGGCCGGGCAGGCGGCTGCTGTTGTGGGACGGGCGTGTTATCATACGCTGGCTGATGCGCAGAAGACTGGGAGTACGGCGTGTACTCGTAGTGAGTTGGGGGGACACCCTGGCCGTGATGGTACAAGTACCGTCCGTCAGTCGACATTATTAAGGATCGCAGCCGGACGAATCGACTAGACAGAAGACAAAGGGTGGAATGACGGCAAGTAGTCGAGGAATGCGTGGGATTGGGTAAGCAACGGCTTCGTGTCAAGGCAACTGAAATGGCAGTGTGTTAGTACGTGTACTTAAGATAGATCCTGAAGCCTGAAGAACAGAATGAATGTTATGCCTAGACGTGCCGATAAGGCATGCAACGTAGTGAGGAACGAAAGCTCGCTGCTGCTCGAGATCCTTCCATGGAGCTTTATTCCCCTCCAAATCAAACTAAGAACAGAGGCAGAGTCGCGAAAAGGTCTGGCATACACGGTCGTGGACGCGGCCTCCCTCTGATCGCCACAGAAATACGACAAGACCAAGGCAGCTGCACAAAGGATATAACACTCTTACACTGAATTGAAGCGAGTCCCGGTACACGATTAGTACCGAACAGTGCCTGTGTGATCTAGGAGAGTTCGAGACGAAAGTTCAGTATGTCAGCCTGCGTTTGGTCCATAACAAAGAACAGACCTGGAATGAACGCGACCTCTGCCTGCCACGGCTGAAGATGCTTTCAGGACACCGCCGCCCACAAGCTGAACGGTAACAGTGAGCAAACTGCCAGCTCTTTAGCTGCTCCGCCAAATATGTGACGAAGGTTATAAACCCGAGATGTAGACCCAAATATGCTCGGCAGGGCTAGCCGAACTAACCCACAATAAGCCAACTTGCCATCTTCAGACTTCTACGCTTCGGAATTCTTCGAATCTCATAAAGATCTGAACTCAAAATGCACCATTGTGTACTTATGGAGATGTATACTTGAAATTGCGTGAAAATAAAAATGCTATGATAGTAACGAGTGTGCGAGTGAGTAATAGGTTGTGAAAGTGTTGAGATACCAATTCCTATCCATATGAAGCTTGCTCTCCTGCTCTCTCCTTCTCTTTGTTGGGATCACCTTTCCATTTCGTCTGCTTAGGCACGGTAGCAAACTCATCCACGGGCGGCTCAAATCCGGCATCATACTCCTCGTCCCTTGAACCTCCCTTCTCTGGCACCTTGGCCGTGCTATTACCACTGGCAGCCGCAGCTGCGCGTTCGCGTGCTCTCCTCCTTCGCCGAAGAATCTTCTTTCGCAGCCTGACAGCGCGTCGATAATCTTGGTCGTCCCCATAAAACAACTCATACTCGCAAAAGGCACATATCCACTCGTCAGTTGGGTTGGTGAGCTGAGCCATGGGCTGGGTACTGTGCGTCTTCTTTCGCCGGCGTGGAGGGATCTCGGCAGAGAGAAATCGCAGGGGTAACGGCCCGAGGAGATTCGAGTTCGTTGTCTGGTCAGGGCCAGTACCGGAATGAGGAAGCCGGGAGGGAACATAGTTCCTGAGGTGGTGTGGGTTGGAGGCATTGGCAAGTGCAGAGCGCTTTTTCTTCTTCCCATTGCGAGGTTTCGTGGACGACAACGCCTGGTCTAAAAACTCTGCGGTCTGCTCGCCTCCTTTACCTCCTCCCGCAGAGGCCGTAGTACGCGCTCTCTGCAACGCCCTATCTCCTCCGCTCCGTTTCTGCCGGCTCCCTTTAGCAGGGGATGCCATCGATTTGTTCGATGCGGCAAGTTTGGCAGCCTTAGCTGCTTGGCGGGCGAGTTCCGCCTCGAACCGATTGCGCAACATTGCCACCTCCTCCTTCGTCGCAATCAGACGATCAGCGGCTGCGAAGAGGGTCCGATAGAAATCACGGATGATAGGGCGAAGCGTTGGTAATATCATGTAGATTCATCAGGGACAATATCCTTCGCAAGATAAACAACGCCACCACTCACTCGCGCTAGGACACACAAACGTGAAGTCGCCTACTGCAAGCCCAATCTTGTCAGGGTGACGCAGTCTCAGAGCGTGTCTTCCCATACGAGCTAGACGAGGTCCCTGTCTCTTTGAGAGACGGGTCTTCGGAGGCTCGGATGTCTTGAGGTCGTCAGTAAATGAGTAATTGGCGGAGAGAGCCTGGTCCAAAGCGAGAGTATCCCCATGGGAAAGCGCCCCAAGCACTGCGGCCAATTGGCGCTTCCTGCTCTTTAGAGTCTCCTTGTGCTGTAGTCCAGCGAGGGTAACTGCAGGCATGCGGCCCTTCCTCTGGCTGAGGTTATTAGTGGCCGAAGATGGAGGAGCGGTAGCATCAGCAGCTTCTTCTGCTCGACCGGTGGGGATACTCCTGTCGGTGGATTCGTCTTCCCCTCCCGACTGACCAGACCCTGCATCATTCCCCCCATGAGACCTCGATGTGTTTGCCGGTACCTTTCTCTTCTTCGTATTACCAGGCTGCTGTAAATGTTCCATGTCATCCCCATCCCCATGATCCTCCTCGTCGCCTCCCACTAAAAACGAAGACAGATTTGCGTCCAGATCGCTAAGGCCTGTGGATGACACTGCGGCGTTCCCTCCTTCCGGCCCTGCAGTCGTGGCGCTGCCAGTACTCCTCAAGAGTTCCTGCACGCTTCCCAGCATGGGCATGTAATAGCTCTGCAAGGCCATATGCGAGCTGAGCGTATCTGCATGAGCCAGCAGTTCTTCTGTGGTAGCGTCCGGGCCAGGCATAGATAGCTGCAGGCTCGACGGCAGCGACCCCGGCATCGATGGCGCAAAGGTAGCAGCGCCATCCTCGCCCACATTTGAGACCCCCGTCCCCTCTGGGATCCCATCGAAGTCGCCGATGCCTACTTCTCCTTCTGACGTACGTCGCCGCTTTGGAAGAGGCTTGACTCGTCGAAGGGTAGGGAATTCCGGCATGTCGAATATGGGCGATGTGTTTCGATACATAGTCGTTTTTTGGATGGTTTTTGTCCCTTTTTACTAAGCTAGGGTAGAGCTTGCAACTGGTGAAAGATGTATCCCGATAATCCGTCTATGTGTATCGGTCCTGTGAGTGTGGAAGTGAAGAAAGGATGCCGTCAATGCCATGCAAGTTGCCACTGAGAAAAAGATATTATGAAAACCGGAGTGACGTGGACTTACCTAGTCAGTCTAGTGAATAATTGTAAGGACCCGAGCCTTTGTGAGGTGGAAAAAAAGATCGACAGGGATAGAATTCGATAGATCAGCAATCGTGGTGGTTGTCAAGAAAGTGGTCGAGGACAAAGTGTTATGCTTGCCTCATGGAAAAGAACTGAAGGTCGGGGAGTCGGTCTCGCTTCACCTTTCCGCACTCTCCCGTTTGTCATACTTTCAAGTCACACAGCGTCGGCTAATAATTCTTTGCAAGATTATTTACAGTGCAGAACCTACAGATACTGGCATACGAAGATATTTAATAGGTGGCATATAGAAGATCGAGCAAAAAGTAGCGATTGATTCAGAACAGAGGAAAACATAAAGAAATTCTCGAGAGACCTAAGATACAGATGGATGCGATGCTCTAAAAACAGATAAAATATGATCAATGTCTCGTGTCGTATCTATGGGGGAATGCAAGGGATGGGGTATCAGTCTAGCGATCTGCGTGTCGCAATACATATGTGCATGATGTGTATGGGAGTACTGTGCAGGGGTATAAAGCTGTGTGGCAATGGATGTATCGCGAAACGATAAGACTGATCATAAAATGCATGCCGGGAAAGGGTGGATGATGAAGGTGCTCGTGCCGTGCGCGTCCCGGGTCTAATAAACTTGGTGTGTACGATAATGTCGTGAAACTCCATGATGAATGGATGATCGTGAGTCAATTAGATTAGATGATGGTAGCCTCCATGGTGGACACCATGGTCGATGGAGGATGTAGAGTAACAACGGGCCGAACGAACGAGCGTGAAAGAAACGAGACGAGACAATTTTGATGAGACGTTACAAGAGCAGCGCAATGGATGTTGGGTCAGATTCGAGAGCGTGAAACGAAGGGAAACATTGACGACGAAAGAGGGGCGGACACGTTGATTTGATCAGCGTGCGCCAGGACGCGAGGGAAAAGCGGGGTTCTTTTTTTGAATTGGAGTTGTTTTGCGAATGGGAGAAAGAGGGAGGCTGGATGGGGGAAAGAAAGAGCGTGAAGAGTTGATGCTTTCGGGCGTCCGGCTTGCTGATCTTTTACCACCAAGACTGGCCTCCACCAGCAGAGCCTCCACCGTATCCACCGCCACCTCCTCCTCCACCGTAACCGCCTCCTCCTCCTCCATAAGCGCTGGCGCCTCCGTACGAAGATCGCTGACCTCCATAGCCAGCTCCAGTTCCTCCTCCTCCACCGCTGGCCCTGTAATCTCTCTGGCCTCCGCCACGTCCACCTCGTCCGCCTCTGCCTCCGCCACGTCCGCCCCTGCTCGAACCTCCAAACGCAGAGGCCTCGTGGGCAACCGACTCTAACCACGTTGGAATCTCCTGGTTAGCCTCCCTCAGCAGCTCCACCAGGTCCCGGACAATGTTCTTGTTTCCCCTGTTGAAGAACGCTGTGCTGACACCAGTGTTACCGGCACGTCCGGTACGACCGATACGATGGACGTAATCGTCGATGTCGCTGGGCAGATCGTAGTTCACAACGTGGGTGACGTTGGGGATATCGAGACCACGAGCAGCGACGGCAGTGGCAACCATGATAGGAGTGCGTCCGGTACGGAAAGTTTGGAGTGCCATCTCACGCTCACGCTGAGTGCGGTCTCCGTGGATGGACGTAGCGGGGAGATTATTGCCCATCAAGAAGTCGCTGAGCATATCAGCCATCCTCTTTGTCTCCACAAAGACCAGAGTCAATCCAAGGTCTTCTTTCCTCTGAGACTCGAGGATGTCGAGCAGGACGCTTCGCTTGTCGTTGTCCTCGACGTACTCGATCTTCTGAGTGATGTTCTCCGAGGTACTACCAACCCGGCCAACACTCAAGAAGACGTAGTCTTTCAGGAAGTCCTTGGCGAGGATTTGGATATCGCGAGGGAAGGTGGCGCTGAACATCAGGGTCTGACGGTCATGGATACCGGGCATGTCCTCCTGCTGGACGATTCTGCGAATTTGTGGCTCGAAACCCATGTCAAGCATGCGATCAGCCTCGTCAAGTACCAAGTACTGGATGTTGGCCAAACTAATCCTCCCACGCTCGATGAGATCGACCAAACGACCAGGAGTGGCACTGAGAAGATCGCAACCACGTTCGATCAAACGGAGCTGCGAGTTGATGTCAGCACCACCATAGACGACAGCGGGGCGGACCCAGGAGCGATAGGCAAATTTGCGAGCCTCCTCGTGGATCTGAGACACCAACTCACGAGTAGGTGCCAGAATGAGAGCAGTGGGATACGCCTTGCGGCCACGACCAAAGCTCTGCTGAGATGTCTCTGGGGGAGGGCGAGGGCCGGCAGTGAAGGAAGCCGACAGGATAGGGAACAAGAATCCACCAGTTTTCCCGGAGCCGGTCTGCGAGGATGACATGTCAGATGCTGAACAAAATGGTCGCAAAGAAAGGAAACATTCTCACCTGGGCGCAAGCCATGAGATCACGACCACCGGCGACGATGGGGATCGAGTATTTTTGTACGGGGGTGGGAACAGCGTAGCGAGCGTACCCGATATTTTCTAGGAGAACGGGATCTAAGGGAGGACTCGTAAAGGTCGTAACAGGCTCAGGGACGCCAGCTCCCGTCGCCTCGACGGGAATGTCGTCGTATTTTTCGAAGTTGATACCGGTGTGCTGCTTGGAGGGGTCGGCAATGTCTCCGAAGAGCTCTTTTTCGATGCGCATATTACGTCCACCCGCAATATGCTTTCCGTCTCTCCAGACACCGTACCCGAAGGTTTCACGGGGCTGGGACTCACGAGGGGTGGACTGCCAGTTGGAAGTGGTGGTGGGGCCTGTCCAGCCATTGGCGGCTCCGCCTCTAGGAGCACTCGAAAAAGCGCCTCTGCCTCTATCAGAGTAAGAAGAACCCCTGCTATTATCAAAGCCACCCCTGGCGGCAACAGGGGATGGTGCGGAGTCAGTCCAGCCGTTTCTGTTAGACGCCGTGAGTGATTTGATAAGAAAGTACGCAAACATACATACCCGTTGGGAGCTGTTGTTGGTGGGGGAGCAGCCCGCTGCGAACTCCTCATGTGAGGAGGAACATAGGCCGATTTAGTGAGTTCGAGAGACGCTAGAAGCAAAAAGAATATGGAATCGTCAGCAGGAAATATCAAAAAGAGGGCAAAATTCGGAGAAAGGCAGTGCTACGCACAGAATTGGCCCTCGAGACCCGTTGCGTTGTTTACGATTGCATTTGTCATATTAATGAGGACAAGTAGAACTGAGTTTGCTATCAAAAAGAAAGAAAAGTCGAGTCTAAGGTGATGGTGGTAGGGAGGTAAGAACGAAAAAATTTGAAAGGCAGCCCGCTCTCCACAATTGGCTGACTAATCTCCCACAGTCACGCGGAGGGCAACTGTCACTGATCGACGCGACGTGGCTGCACAGCCACCGCTACATATTATCGACAGCCATGTCCCATACTCATGCACCAGGAGAGACTCATTCCCACTCGCATGGTCCTCCTCAGCAGCAGCAGCAGCAGCAGATTGTTGTGAATACAGATCCGGCTCTGCAGGCGCTCATCGACCAGGACTTCACCGAAGTACCAATTGTCTTTGGCGAAGAAACATACATTGCACTATGCGGACCGCATTCTCTCGAAAAATGCACATCATGCAACGTTGATTTCATCAACATGAACAGACTCTCAAAACTCCTGGCGACGAATCCCAATCTTCTCTGCCCGCCGCCGCCCCAAATGGTGTCCAAGTCTCTGTCCGTGGCTGTCACAAACACCAAGGACGAAGGAAACGTCTGTACTCGTGGCTCATTTCGTTCACGCCCCCAGCTGATCTCTCTATAGAAATTCTACAAAATGGGTATCCACAAAGAAGCCGTTGCGCGGTACAACATGGCAGCAGCTATCGCAATACAGCGACCTCCATGGGAAGCCAACGGATTGATGCGCGAAGAACTCTCCATCGTCCTGTCGAATCGTTCGGCTTCGTATCTCGAAACTCGCGACTTCATCTCCGCCCTCGCAGACGCCGAAACCGTCATTCAGCTGAGACGAAACTGGAATAAGGGTCATCTCAGAAAGGCAAAGGCCCTTGTTGGACTGGGGCAATTTGAGGAGGCAGCTGATGCTGTTGAGCTGGGCCTGTCATTCGAGGTGGGGAACGAGGCAAGTAATGGTCTGCTTCGGTTATATGAAATCTAATCGTTGGCGCGTATGTAGGAACTCACGAAGTATCAGGCAGAAATAGAGAAGCTGGCCAAGGCTTCCCTAGACGCGAAAGCGTCTCGCGGATCGGTGAAGAAGGAAGAAGCTGGTGACGGTGACGCTATCCCACCACCACCTTAGCCGACGGGGTGGTAGTGCGCAGGTGCGATTGTGTATACTGTGTTGTACATTTTGCGGACGTGCCGCTGCAGGGATATATCATATCATTGCCTTTTCATTTCCACTCAAATGAAGCCTCAAACATCTTACTACACGACATCTCTAGCCCCCAGGAACGTACCTCCCAACCACTTGATCACATCTTCAAGTTCTGCTTCTGGAACCAAACTGAAATCTGGGCGAACGTACACCGTTTTCCTTGGTGTGCCCTTCCAGTGGTGAAAACAGCATCCGAATCATCATGACCTTGACCGTGCCGACTTCAATTCCCCGGAGACTTTGCATAGAAGACGGCGAGTAAGCTACAAAAATCGTATGAGATCATGAGTCCCACTGGCATGATGAATACGTGATTTGCACTCGATACGAAATCAAAACAGCTCAGTTCCCGCCAGAATCCGGGTTGTATGTACCTAACTAACGATGGTGCGGTGGTAAGGCATGAATACATGACCCCCAAGCACGGTCGCACCACATCTTAGAAACAGCAAATGACTAGCCTTTCCCAATCCTATTATGCTGTCTTAGTGCTCTGAGCTCTCATTCGTAAGTAAGTCAACGTCAAAGTAGCTTAGAAACGCACCCTTCAAGTGAACATCAGGGTGTATACTTAAACACGTCACTTGGTGGATCTGCCTCTGGGTCAATTCGTTTCTGTTCAAGTTTTCTTGGCGTGGATTTATTGTCGCCACTATCTCCAGTATCGGTATATTCGGCGACCTACATGTAGCCCCCGATTAGACGCAAAACAATCACGCGCAAAACGACTTGAACTACGACATACCTGAGAACGAGAACTGGTGTTGGACATAGGAATCAAATGGGATGTTCTGTAATCGCAGGCATTGATAGGTAATCCTGGTGTGCATACGATTTGGCGCACCTGCATGATTCCTTGGTGCTTCCTGTGTGCAGATACGTGCTCAAACGACGAACAACACGCCCAGCAGCGATCTCATCTGTCGCATGAGCACTTCGGTAGATATAAACCGCAAATGAGGAAGTACCGTAGCAAACGTAGTCGCGGGGTAGTCAGCGATGACGGACATGGTAGGATTGAGATCCAAGAGGGAGAAAGTCTGGCAAAAGCATATAAACGATGGTTCCGGACAAACTTGTCCCTGGCCTCCAGAGTGTGGGGGTACATACCACAGCAACCACATTGCACAAATAACTATAGAAAGTTCATCATGAGATTCAAAGAAGATGCGGATACAACTCTTAAGACTTACGCCGCCACGAAGTAGATGAGACCATCCTGGAACAGTAGCCTCGTTATCTTTGAACGATACTGCAGAGCTTTGTTGAACCAAAGCTTATATGCCGTCAAGCACATGACGAGGAAGTCAAAGACCATCGTATATATGTATAACACGGCAAAAAGCGTCGTTGGAACGTTCTTCGGTACGCATTGAGTACCGTTCCATTGGGAACTTGGCAAAGTCGTTGCCCGAATGAAAATGCCCGCATGGCCGAGGACGAGAAGCACAACCAAAGTGATGATGTATCGGTTATTCGACCATATGGCCACGCTGGACATCCCAAAATTTTAATGAGCGCTGGTCCGGGTGATGAAGTCCGAAAACAAGTTTCTTACGTGCGAAGCGACAGATTTATGCTCGCAACTCCCATCGCGCTGTTTGACAGGAATGTCAGGGAAATATACGAAACAGCGCAGTTTATCTCTCTGGTATATGTAAGCTGATCAACAAGTGGAAGAGAATGTAGCGCTGAGACTTACCGCTGCACATCCAAGCTGATGATTCTTCAGGAAGATGCCCCTCAACCATTGTCGTCAGACTCAAAGAACCTTCTGATCACTTACAATCCAATCAATGCGCCCAGCATAGCATATCGACCATAAAAGTAAAAGATCTAGTAGTATTCAGGTGTTCAGGAAACATGCGATCTCCACAGACGACACTGGCAAACAGCTCACCATTGGCCACTTGAGCTTGCGCTTTCCGGTCATAAAGGCGATGTCGAAGTCCAGACTTGTTACCCATTCCCAGCTGTGTGGGTGAAAGATATCTAGCTGCAAGCTCGAGAAGTGACAAGACTAGGAATCACTCACACATAAATCCCAAACACAGCATGAACGAGCCTGTCAAAGGACACTGCATGGAGGACTCCCGTTATGCCACCTTGAAAAATGGGACCAATAAAAAAGACCCACCAGCATTTCTTGCGAGCTGCTCAGGGGAATACCAATCAACCATCACGACCAGCGAAAGAAAGTCAAGTTGGCACTCGAGCTCTACCGAGACTGCGGGTGAAATGTGATGCGTCTCCAGGCCATACTCATGATTAAATGAATCACCGACATGGAGATTTGAAATGCATACTTATGTCAACTGATAAGTATAAGCGACGTCTTCCTTCTAATCGGCCGCAGCGTAGGTCCAGCCAGTCCAGGGACAGCGCCACCGAACAATTGATCCCAGCATGGAGTATCTCGAAAGGCCCGTTGCCACAGGCCCCCGGGCCATCAGGCTCTATAAAATTCGGATTGAGAACAAATTATCCTGCTATCATGAATTGTGCCTGTAAGAGTTCAAAAAGACGATATTGGCAGAGCTATACGCACAGCCAATCTGGTTAGGAATCTGCGGGCGCGCACCACAAAATCCAAAGGCTGTTTATGCGCGCGGAGTCCGGACATTCAGGGGTCGACTCTGGTCGACTCTGGTCGGCTGTCAATGAGGCTTGCTGACTCCTGAGGGTCGGCAAAACTCGAATTTTACATACTAGTATATCGCCACCTCGCCACATGAGTACTATAGTACTATGACAACCATGTTTCCGGTGCTGAGGAATATTGAATCGTATGATGTGTTGTGCCTTGGTGCGATTCAAAGCGATCGTTGCGATGTCCGACTTCGGCAGTTTGTTCTATCTTTTGCCGTCGAAGATCCGAAGAGGTACGGGCACTGAGCTGCACTGAGTAATGAGTCCTTGACCCAGTGTCGGCACTGTCGGGTGCGGCTGCGGGTGCCTCAGAGCTGAGGTGCAAACGCGCGCGTAACGAATCCCAATATTTCGGCCAGGGTGTGGCGAGTAAAATTCATTTCGGAAAAGGTCAACCTGCAGGCAAGTTGAAACGTCCTTATGCAGTACAGCCGGAGTTTAATTTGCCACTCTCGTTACTGATCCTGAGTATGGGAATCCTGAGGGCTATGTATGGCGCTGAGCGAGGCTGAGCGTCAATCGATTGCTGAAGTTGGACTCATGTCATGTTTTATAACGTAAAGTATCTGTACGTGGGGATTAATGATCTCGGACAGAAGGACAAAGGAGAGTCTCGCCCACTCGTGTACAGGTAGAGCCTGAGTGCTGATCATTACGGTAGGCGGGAGGGCCGAGGAAG
>CEMG01181854.1:15906-33880 GCA_001179705.1 Baeospora myosura
GAGAACTAGCTGTCTTGCGACTGTGATTCCAGTAGCCAATCGTAGTTTTCGCCGTTGGTATTCTGCGCCCTTTTCTTCTTCTTCTTCTCCTTGCCTAGCCTTTCGAGAGGTCTCGACCCAGCAGTGTTGGTGCCAGAGCTGGCAGAATCTGGTAGGAGAGTAGGCTCGCTCTGCTTCTCTTGAGCCTTCCTGATAGGTGACGAGTATGTCAGTATCGTATCCGAGATCATAATGGGAATGGTCTTACTGGCGAGCGGCGAGCAGAGGGTACTGGCTCGACTTCGACTTGAATGAAGAGCTAGGAGTCTTCTGTGGAGGACGCGGTGTAGCCTCTTCGTCGCGTACAACCGAACCGGCGTCTCGGCTCATGGTCGATGTAGAGGTGGCTCTTGGCTTGTCGCCCCTCCTTGTTTTGTTGTTGCGCGAGAGACTCTTGGTCGCTAACGATGACGTTATCTCAACTGGAGTGTCGGATGAACCGTCGGTGTCCGAGGAGAGTTCCAGGTCCACAGGTGTCGGTGGAGCTGAAGCTACCCTGCCTTTCCGCTTCGAGGCCAACTTCTGGGAAGGTTTACTAGGCTGGTTTGGCCGCTGTCTGAGTTCCCACTCATCACCACCGGGAGAGTTGGTGCTACTTGATGATGCATGCGATGAGCTCGCTGGACTGGTTGTCGGTACAGTGCTCTCGGTGTCCGCGTTCACCGGCTTGGGTCTGACGACAGGCCGCGGGCGGGGGCGAGGTCTTTCAGAGGGAGGTTGCTGAGGCTCGATCTCGACGGTAGATTCCCGCTGTTTTCCATGGCCTTTGCGTGTACTCTGGCCCCTCGCTGTCTTGTTGGCTGTCTTCGCCTGCTCCTGCGATAACTTCTTTTCCGCCTCCCGCTGCAACTCCTCCTCTCTCTCTTCCGCCTCCAGCTCTTTCCTCCTCTTCCTTGCTCTTTCCATGACCATCCTATCGGCGACCCCAATCACATCACCCTTGTCTTTCTTGCTAGGACCCTCCCAATCACCGCCATCCTCAGGAAACATCGCAACTCCGTAAGAAGCACTTTCGCGGAGGATCTTCACCGCCTCTGCAACGCCAGAAGAGCCGGACAGCCCTTTGTCCTCCATGACAAGCCGCAAGCCAACTTCCGGTACCAAAATGCGCTGGATAAATTCACTGGGATTGAGAGGTCTGATGAGAGCAGCATTGAAGGTCGGCAATGGGAATAGATTGTAGAGTGTTTGGTGAATGATAACGGAGCCTTGTTCCCCATAGCTGTTCCATAAACAGCGTCAGATGCGACTCCTGTTTTCAGACGAGAGGCGAGAACTCACTATCCAGGTTGCGTCTTCTCGAAATTCGCGAACTGACTTCGAACTCCAGATGCCGCTTTCGATCCCTTCGCCTTGACATCCCGCATCATCTCTCTCCAGAATACACATTTCGCCCTCGGCCCTCTACTCTCTTCATCCTCCTCGTCTTCATCATCTGCTATCTCACCGTCGTCATCGATCAACGCTTTCAGATCCCTTCTCATCTTCTGCACGCGGCGTTCGAGGCTCGTCCACTCGATCTCCTTTGGCCATCCTTTGGCTTCTGCTTCAGGTAGGAGCTGGCTCTCAAAGCGATGTCGCTGGCATACTGTAATGAAAACGCTGAGGGGTGCTTTGCGTCCGAGTGGGTTCGTCGGTCGAGGGTCACGCGTGGATTTCTTTTCGGTAGCGGCGAGCAGACGTTTGAGGAGGGGTGTGGGTTTCGAAGGGAGGGAGTTATCGCAGTAGGGGCAGAGAGTCCGGGGATCTATCGATGGATCAAGGAATACTAGAATGCATTTTAGTCGAATATCTTTGGTGAGCATGAGCGAGCAGCTTACAGTCATCATCATCGTGGTCCACGTCGTAGTGGCCTGGGGTCGTAGATGGGCTGCGCGGAGAAGGTCAACACGAGAGGAATACGACTATGCAGAATGTGACATACGTATCGTCGTCTTTCCGTTTCTTCCTGCCTCGATCGTTGTCGCTGTCCAAACCATCCGAAGATCTCTTCCCCAGATGCTTCGATGGCCCTGCTCTTGGTGTATCGATCGAACTCGAATCGATATGGTCTGAACCTGGGATGTCCATTGGGAAAGGCTTAGCACGCGCTGCCACAGTGACCTCCGTATCATCATCCTCCGAAGATGAATACACTGTTTTGAGAGATTTCCTCCTCCCGCAAGTATTCTCCTTGCCTTTGCGTTTCTCCTGTGCAACCTGTCCACCCAAGGGAGACAATATCGGGTAAGATGACGCCTGCTTCACGGTCTTCTTCGATTTCGACAAATCGGGCACAGTCGCAGTGGCTTGCGACGAAAGTGGGGATAATGTAGGGAAACCTGCCACAGCGGGTTTCTTGTGGTCTTTCTTCTTGAAGGTGGGAAAAGGGGAGTCGTCTACCACGATGAGGAGATCATCATCATTCCGTGGGGACAGTGATCGCTTGGGCTTTCGTTTCGCTGCAAAAGAAGCCATGGGAGAGATGGTGTCCATAGGAAAATCCTGTACTCTCTTCGTGGATGGCTTTCGAATGGTATTGACTGGTGTAGCATCATGGTCGATAGAGGACATGGTATTGCTCTGCGCGGTCTTGTATGTGGGGCGAGGCTTCGGGCGAGAAGGTTTATCCGACTCTGCTCTTGGATTACGAGGAGGGTCCGAAGGACGTGTGTCGTGATGATTTGGACTCTTATCGCGAAGAGGGCGCGAGCCAGAGGCCGTCGACGCTTTGAAAGACGGGTTCCGTGATGTGTACGCATTGTGGGTTTTGGCCGTGCCGTAGAATAAGATGGGATCTGCTGAGGGCCCAGCATTGTTCTCCTTTGCGGGGAAATCCTGCGACGAGTCAGGGAGGGGATTGTCTGACTTTTTATTCTTTTTGAACTTCAGCCCTATTGGCAACCCAGTCTTGGGATTGATCTCGGGCAGGCGCTTTTGTGAGCTCCCATCCTTGCCACCCGATCCATCTTCAATGAGAACCACAGCATCGGAACCCTCGTCGTGCTGCGAGAGAACGTCCATTTCGTCGTCTGAGTCTGGATCCACGTATTGAGGCTTGGTAGAGCTAGAGGCCGCGCTAGTGACGCGTTTCCCACTAGACTTGGAAGCCGTCCTGGACATTGGTTGCTTCCCCAGAGCCTTCTGAGATGCCTGTGGACCAAAACTAGTTCCAAAGTCGATGTACATGGTTCCGGAACCTTTGGGCTGTGAAGAAGATGGTGGTCGGGACGCAAGGCGCGATTTGGGGTCCGTCTCAAGCGTAAAGCCGTCAGTGCCCATGCTGTCGACGTACTTCTCCATTGTCTTCGCAGATCCCAGCTGTCGCGGCTGAGCGTCAATCGTCGACGGGGCTTGACGGTGAGTGGCACTGGCAGACCGCCCGAGAGACCACGTGATCGAAATAATTGGCAAAAATTACATAGTAATCAAGGCATTTTCCCTCAAACAATTGAAACATTTTCCACCCCTATCACGATCCACGTTCCTGGCAGGCCGCAGGTGTACTGTTGGCATCTTCAATCGCGCCCACTGATTGAAGCCAGACTTCGACTGCAAGTCGACGAAAAGACCACCTTCGCTGAGGCTTGGCACCCCTCTATAGGACTTCAAAATGTCTGAGTCCGATTCAGACGAGTACGAGCCGTCGCGTCCTAAATCTCGAAAGGTTTGCCGCATGTCGAACTTGGCTTTGGTCTTTTGTTCAAGTTGTTTTTGGGAATCAGGCTAGAACTCACCCAAGAAAGCGCAGAAGACTTAGCATCACTGACAACCAGATGGATTTCAGCGAGGAGAATCATGCGTCTACTTTGATCGACCCGCTCTTGGAAGTGTTAGCAAAATTCCATGGAGACGAGAATTTCATAGGAGCTGCATCGTTCGATCTACTGTCTGATGCAGTACTTCCCGGTTATCTCCAAACCAGAGAAGAGCTTCAGAACAACGATGTAGAGGAGGACGACCAGGTCAGTTATTCCCAGTCAATAATAAACCCATTTTCTGTATCGACGTATTCTCAAGGGGCGAAGACTTAGGACTTTGACCCGTTCAGAAGTTTCTTCATTCATTGACACGTATAACTCAATCCAAGACCCTTTCTCGACCACTGGAGCGATCACTTTGCGACAACTCAAACTCAGACGGGTACAATCTTTGTTCATGCTGGTATCTGCGGTGATTGACACTCTCAATTACACAGGAGCGACGGAAGGCATCTTTCGAGAATTACGTGACTGAGATATCTCCTGGACTGGTAGAATCTCTCCCTCTGATCGCAGAAAAACCTCCTGCGAATCATCTGGTCCTGGATGCGCTATCCGGGATCCGTTCAACTCCCTTTGAAAACTCCTTCTTGTCTCGCATCCATGGAGGCGAGAGGACTGGGGTATCAAGCTTACTTGCTGTCGACCGCGAGACTGTCACTCCGTGGATGAGTCTCATGAGTGACATTCGGGAGCATTATAGTCTTCTCCAGTGCGATCATGTCGTAAATTTTACAAACCAAGTCGAGACTAATCTCAGCAATTTGTAGTCCGGAGCGCGATCAATCCGTAGCAAACAAAGCTCCCATAACGTACATGTCTCTTCAGACGTGGCATCTAGATCAGGTTCATGACCTTCTAGCTCGATCATTTTGGAGCGGAATAAATGGTCAGTCTCATGTTACTACAACTTTGAAGGTATGTATGGACTCTGACGTTTGATACATCAGTCAGTGACTCGCTCGACTACTCACCCGAAAGATGCACGGTAGTCGCTACGTACAAGAAAGTGGTCGTCGGAGTGGCAATTCTCAGCTCACCGCGGGAGACGTATATCACGTATCTGGCTGTGAAACACGGGTGGGACAATGCCCAAATAGCGACGTGCGTACTCACATTCATCTGATGCTGAGATCCTAGTCACCTAATGGGCGGTTAATTGTCTAGATCCATGCTTTACCACTTGATAAATTTGAATCCTGGAAAGGACATCACACTCCATGTTTCTGCCAATAATTCGGCCATGGTGAGCGCCACACAGTTGCTGCGCGTCCAGTTCTCATGTCATTTCCTGTAGCTCCTCTACAATCGCTTTGGTTTCAAAGCTGAAGAGTTCATTGCGGGTTTCTACGAGGATTACTACGATCCACAGTCACGCATGTCAACAAATGCATTTAGGCTACGTCTTCGACACCTATGATTGAAGGGCCCACGTCCATCACCATCTTCCCCTTGGTCGTGTCGGTTTTCGATGCGCTCCGTATTGTGCGATCTCGCGGTGACTCGTCGGCGGAACACAGCACTGGGGGAGCTATTCGTCACTCTCATGTATTGCGACCTCCTTCAGGTTAGACTCGATACACTCCAATGCGGTGTACATAAGTCCGTGATGATTCGGCGACTCCCGTTATCTGTGCGAACGCTGGAAACCCTCGTATGTAAGATCCTTGCTCGGTGCTCCATGCCACACATTTTGACCATATGTCTCTACCCCTTAGACGGTGATTCGCTCTCCTCGCGTCTAGGTCTAACCCTTTTGGCTAGATTTGTTTGTTGCTTCCTGTCGAAAAGCATGCAGCGCATGCTGGTTCTAGAGCTGTCAAGCGATTTGACTGGAAGCTTCTTGTCCGCCTTTGATGTGGAGAAAACCAGATACCGTTCTCGCGCCCTCACATGCACGTCGGCTTTGCTCCTAATATCCTTGCTGCCGAGGTCCCAGGGCAGTTTCCTATGAGGACAACAATAGTTCTCAACAGGTACAGATGTCGGCAGGCAAAGCTGGGAAACATATGGTTGGGGTGTCTGGTGTCCGACTGGGATTCGTCAGGTATGCTTTTAGTATTGAAGCAAGTAATGATTATTGATACACATTGTCACAACCAGAAAGAGGAAGAAAGTCCCACCTACACCAGCACATCCCAAAACATGAAAAACTACAAGTCAATTCTCCCAAAGTAATCATTGACGCAATTAGACTCCCAGACGACGCTTCATCATGCGTACCTCCTTGGGAGAGGAAAGGTCGCTGACGGTCATGGCCCTCTTCTTCCGTGGAGTGGCTGTGCTAACTTGCAACGGTCCCGGTGCAGCGCTTGTCACCAAGCTGACCCTCCGCCGCCTGACACTGCCTTGTCCGGTTCCTTCGATCGACGCGATAGCAGAATCGTAGACCCAACCTCCAATCTTCCCAATTCCATCACCAGTCAAGCCATTCAAGGACTTTCTCCTCCCGACGCATCGCTTCTTCACCACTCTGATGTCGTCTCGAGGCTCGGCGAATTTGATTCTGGGCTGCTGCATGCGAGCATCCCTCGTCGGACTATCCTTCACCTTCAGCATGGTCCCGCTCACGGAAACGCTGCGCGGACGCGTCATCGGCGCATTTCCCTTTCTTCTTCCGCCAGTGTTGACACCCGCTGCGAAGCGCACTCGTCCATCCCCCTTCCCGGCCTCCCGTTCCTCTTCCTTCACCTCCTTCTGCTTGCGCCCCTCCGCGTGGGCCAGCGATTGGAACTCGCTCTGTGAATTCTCCAGCACCTGCTGAACCTTCTTCCCCCATTCCTCCAATTCGTACAGCTTGTGCAACATCATCTTGAAGGTGAACGCGTATTGCTTCCCCAATGGAAATTTTGCGACCGATTCCTCGTCGTCGGAATCGGAGTCCGAGTCTGTGTCGCTCTGCGAGGGGACGTTGGCGGCTGCCACCGTGTTTCTGCGACTGCGACCGCCGAGTTTTGGCTGTGCGAGGCTGTGGTGGCGAGTGTCCCTGGGTCCGACAAGGGACGCGAGGTTGCGGAAGACGGGCTGAAGATCGAGAGGGACAGGCATGGATTGAATGTCGTCCATGACACTGGAGCTTGACTCAGGACCCCCGCTGGTGATCGCTCTTGAGCGACGCGACGCGAGCTTCTCGAATAGTTCGAAGAGATTCGCGAACTCCGCTGTCGTCTTGCTCTTGGACGTGTTCATCGTTAACGTCGATGGTGAGGACAGGAGGATTAGCAAGCAGAATGTGGAGGAGAGCTGGCGTGGAGGAGTGGCAGGGGAATTTTTGGTTTCGTTGGTGGAAGACAACTTGGAATGTCTGTTTGGAAACGGGACCAAATTTATAGGACATCATCAAGTGGCCGTGGCCTGAGTGCGTGACCGTGCTTGGGCCTCTCGATCATGCGAGGGTGGACCGTCGGCTGTTACGGTTGGGAAGCCCATTGTGCCACTCTATATCATTCATCCATAGCCACTTCCGTTTATAGCAGTTATCCAGGCCCCATTCACCAACAATGGTAGCCATCAAGAGCACACAGGCCCATTATATTCGTACAGTATCGGCATTCCAAATCCAGAGTCTAGTGAAAAGGCAGAATGTACAAAGGCCGCCATCCGATCGAGTTCAAAGCAAAGCAAAGCAGCCAACATCCCGTAGCAGTCGAAAACACGCGTAACCATGAGCATCATCACCAGGGCATCCTCCTCACCCTCACCCGCCCATTCTTCCTCAGAATCCAGATCTTCGTCCTCCGGTCGTTCCTCAAATCGACCGCGCGATGGTGCTCGTCGTTTTCGGGATCCCCTTCACTCTCCTCGGCCTCCCCCTCGGCCTCAGTTGCTTCACCCCTCGTGTCCAAGTCGTTCCCACTAGCCTGACTGAAGAAAGAGCTCCAAGCTATAGTCTTGAGCGCCTTGAACCTCTGCGCAAAGACCAGACTGGCCTCCAACTCGCGCGTGCGGACATCTTGGCAGACAACATCGCAAGCGTCGCAGCCGTCCGGCCCGTATGCTATCCCGGCATTCTCGTTCTCCTCCAGGACGTGTTCAATATGCGCGTAGACGAGGTCTTCTTCAGAGAGGAAGACACCAAGATGCAGATGTGTCAGACTTGTGAGAGGTTTCAGGGCGGTGGCGAAGGCGAGCTGTACAGATGCAAAGCACGTCTTTGATCAGTATATGCGCGTACGTCAGATCATGACGCCGCTCACCGCTAGATCCCGCGCATCCAAGAACATTTCCGAGATAGGCGAATGGATGGTGCAGGTCAGACTTTCCTCGAAGCATCCCCAGCAGTGGCCGAAATCCAGTCGTTCGGCTGATCCGACGAAGAGGTCGACGAGACAAGGAAAGCTTTCTGCGATGAGGCGGAGCAAAGGGGTATCGATGCGCGGCATAGAAGTCAGCGTTAGAGTCGTCAGCCTCGTAAAAGTGGTTTCCGAGGGAGAAGCGAGTAGCAGATCTTTGAAGAATATCTTGATGCAGGTTTGTTGGGTCGATAGTCCTTCGTCTTCGAAGTTGATTGAGAGTTCTTGGAGGCGGCTGAGAGCACTCAGCCGACACGGCTTGGTGAGTAGGATTTGGGAGGTCGCCCAGAGTGTTCTGACAGGCATGTCAGTCCTAGGTGGCGGCAGAAGGAAATATGCGCATATACAGACCTCACCCACGCAAAACCGCCATCTCCACCATAAACAGCTTTCTTTCTTTCCTGGGACTCCAGTAACTTGAATAGGCCATTCCATTGCTCAGTGTCGCAGAGGATTACAGTGTTGAAGAACCGACGTAGTGCGATTTGCCTGAAATTTGTTGATGCCAGCGTGAAGGATGCGATAACCGGGAAGATGTTTGAGTACGGTGCTTGAACAACAGCAATCCAGAGTGCGATTTCAATGATATGGTCCAGAATTTCGTTAGGAATGCGAGGAGAAGGAAGATTGAGGTCAATATTGTTGCACAAGAGTTTATTCATTTGTAAGTCAGCGTGTGGTCGTATCGTGATATTGTCTGGTGGATTTCCATTGATATATGAGGCTATCTGGCTCATCTTGTTGTTGGTTGCAGTCAGCGAAGAAGATGGGAAAAGGCAAGAATGGTCAAGGACGCCAGGAACACGGAGGGATTCAGGGAAGGACCCTGACTCGACCATGCGTGTGTAAACAACGCGTAAGCAAAAGGACGCGTTCGAATCACGTGTACGAGAATGCTTGAACTTCAAACTTCAAAAAACGNNAAAAAACGTCGAAGCTGCAGCATCTTGCATATTGCCCTTCACTCAGACTGGCTTCAGGTCTTCGAATTCATGAAATCATGCAAGTCTTTACAGCTTCATTATCATTGTGTACGTCCATCTCTATCCCATTATCACAATACAGTACAGATTTCTGCCAACTCTGAGTCCTGCACATTTACTACCAAGACATCTCCCCGGTCTCGTCGAAAAATTTGTCTGCACGGTGTTAGTCTCCTCCTGCGGTGAAAGCTTGAGACGTCACTCACTCGTTATCTCAGCGTCCTCTGGCCCAAGTAACGCATACGGAAGCAACACCTTCGCACCTCCCTCCGGCGCCTTACCACCGGGCGCGAAGCCATTCAATTTGGTCGTCACAAAACCTGGCCCGACAGCGTTTACTTTTACGTCCTTGTCCTTCAGCTCATGGGCCAGCGCAATCATATACGAATTAGCTGCGACTTTTGACGTATTGTATGCGACGAAGTGGAGGCCCGCGTTGGGTTTGTCCTTTGCGGCCATCCAGGCGTTGGAGCCCATATGCATAGAGTTCAAGAGGATGACCCGATGCCCTGGTGGGGCGGCCAGAATCAATGGGAGGAAGACTTGCGTGGTCTGGATCACGCCGTAGAAGTTGGTTTCGTGCGCTGACCGTATGAGGTCGAGGGCGACCGAAGAGGCCAAATTCTGAGGTTGGTGCATGTTGGATATACCTGTTCGTAACAGGGTAGTCGAGGTGAGTAGCGCGCCCCGCTTCGAGATTAAAGTTCTGACCTGCGTTATGAACTAGAACATCTAGCTTGCCCTCCGCTTTCTCGATGACGTCCTTCGCTGCCTGGACGGACTTGAGGTCCGTCACGTCGATTTGGACGAACTTGACATCGAGGTTATACTCTTTCTTCAACTTCGCTCTACATCACCCAAATCATAAGTTAGCATCTCTTTGTTTGTCGGATTGACCACACTTACTGTGCCTCCTTGCCAGAAGCTTCATTCCTCGATGCCAAATACACTATATGGCCCTTCTCAGCAAGCAATCGGACCAGCTCGTATCCAATTCCGGTGTTCGAGCCTGTTACGAGGATCGTGCGTTTGTAGGAATCAGACATGGTAGTTAAGTGGTGTTGGTTGGATGAAGAGGTTAAGTGCTGTTGACGAAGTGGAGTTGACAACGCTGCGATCTCTGAATACTTCTGAGTTCTTGCATTGAACTTCTAGGAACTTGCCCTCTTTATATACCATGGGCATAGCATTGTCCGGCACAAACGATTCGTTTACACCTGCCGTTTCCCTCAACTAGTCTCATGAACTTCAGGCAGCCTGTTTGTGAAACCATGTCAGGTCTCATTGTGCGATTACGGATGCCAACCGAGATTACCACGCGTGTCTTCGGCATCGCAGGAGCAATTTAAATTCTTATGCTGATGACTAAACGGTGTGACTGTTAAACGTCTTACCCTGTCTTACCCTCGGCGAACATTGGCTTCCACCCCAAAAAGCGTCTTCAGGGTTTTGTGGGAAGGGAAGGAACCCAGAAGGACGCGCGTCGCGTACGACTCGTAGATGGACGCGTTTGATTCACGTGCATAATGATACCAAAAATTGTTATGCTTTTTGATTGCCACTGGCACTTGAAAGAATGAAAATCACTCGCAAGTGCGAGCTAAGCTTTACCATTAAAGCTATAGGATGCCAGTGTAAGATTGGCGTAGATATAATGCAAATTAAAGAGCCGCCCTGGCTACAAGAAATACTGTATATGTATGGAAAGTGGTATGCATTGGGTACTATGCCGTAAGAAAGATAGAGATGCTAATGGCTACAGCGATGGTGGAATACAAAACCGATGTATAGATTAGAGAATGAAAGCGCACCGTGAGCGCAATAGAATGCTAGCCCGTGGATGTGAATGGGCAGACAAAACGACGTGTGAGCCTCGTCCAAGATCCATACCAGGTCATATTGATGACCGACTAGCATACGAAGAAACCTGTTATGCCTCTCAGGTGAGCTCATGCTACTTGACGGACATAATCCCCATCGAAAGGCCACTCACATCGTTGATCAGCGGAGCCGCACATCTACCGCTTCTTCCCCCTGACAGTCAACCCTCCATCCCACGCGGTAACGTTCCACCCCTCCTCTACAAGCGCCTTCCTAACAGCCGGCTTGAGAACGCTTATTTGATTCGTGGAATGTGCACCGCGACCGGTAATGATTTTCACAGGTTTCGCTGGAAGGGAAATTCAAAGATTAGTGACAAAGTTCAATATTCGATATTCGACAGTCGCATTACCAGGAGAGCAATTCTGCTGTTTCAGCGTCTCTTTGGCAATTTCTATTGCTTCCGAGACAGTTGTTCCGTGTAGATCTACTGTGTCCTGGTCTTGAGATGCAACCCTGTCAGAGAAAGGATGTCGATAACATTCAATGAGACTGCAGTGCAATGTAGGATAGTCCGCTGTACCTCTTTGACTCCACGATCATTCTAGCGACGTTCAACGCGTCCTTTCTAGCGAGCTCTTGGAATTCTCGCGCCTACAACCAAAGTAAGAACCAAAATGAGTAATTAGTAGAACAAGGCCCAAAAAGCAAAACTAACCCTTTCAGCAAAGTACAATGCAACCTCCCCACCCCTCGTTCTTGCATTTCCCCTCTGCCACATCTTCGTCGCCTCCCGCAGCATCTCGTTCCTCTTCCGCATGCTCTCTCCCATCCTGGTTTGATATGCCTGCAACTCCCCGACGTCGCCCTTGCCGCCTTTGCCCACACCATTCCCGCTGCCTCTGACGGCCATACCATTGACGTCCCGCGCGTACGCGGGAATGTGGGCCGCGAGCGGGTGCGGGGTGTTATAGGGCAGCTTACGCTGGGGGACCTTCTGCCACTGGTGCGGACTGGGTTTGTTCCGTGACGGGGAGCCTGGGGGAGATGTGTTTTTGGCTCTGGATATTGGCGGGGGTAAAATCGGAGGCGGGCCAGAAGGTAGTTTAGGGGCGCGGGACCCAATAGGTGACTTGGGCGTGGAAGCAGGAGCTGTAGCTGGCTGGTGGTAGACCCCCAATTCAAGATCACCCGAGAATGAATCCGAGTCTAGGTCTCGCAGAAGTTTGACGAGTTCCAAGGCGTCTTCGCCCCGGTAATGTGTAGCGGTGAGGGATAACTGAGCGTCGTCGATTAGTCGAGAGCGTTGTTCGGAGTCGAGGTCGTCGTATGAGGGCAGAAGGATGTCAAGCAGGCTGATAAGGATCTCACTGTGACTTTGGTCTTCTTCGGATGTTGTGGGGGACTGGGATTGGGGTTGAGAGATATTTGTGAGAGCGGCGCATAACGCTGTATATGGCGAGACGTGTTCGGGAGAATGGAAGTAGGACTGGAAAAAAGTCGCGGGACGAGGGGCGAGAAGTAAAGAGAGGTAGGAAGAGATAGATGATACTTGAGTCCACGGGTCCGGAGCAGGTGCGCTGACGCTAAAGGCGTTCTTGGGATTGGGACGACTTTGAGGCCGAACGTGTTGCTGTTGACGGACATCCCCAAGTGTGATCTTGCTTCCTCGGGTCTTCTTCTTTGATGTCATAGGGGGACGTGGCTTAGAACTCGCCTTGCCTCCTACAACTTTCCACGCCGTATCGTCGTCCCCGATTCCAGCTAGCTTCCGGTCTTCTGCTTCTAATCCCTCCAGACCTCGCTCTAGCATCTCCCTAACGGATTCGTCTGAAAGAAGACCGGCAATGACTTCCCACATATCCACCTCCTCTTCCTCCAACTCGGCATCCGAGAGTGCTTTGCTGAGCTTCTCGGTACGTATGTGAGGTAGCGCCGCCTGGAGGAAACCGAGTGGGGTATTGAAAGGGAGTCGCGGGGAGTCGGATCCATTGGAGCTGCTAGTCGCGGTAGATGTATCGCCCTCCAGCGTGAAACTCGGAGTAGTGGCCGACAGGTCGTCACTGAACAATGACTGAGCGACACTGTCATTTACATCGAAGAACTCTTCAGATAATTGTGTCACATCCGCCTGAACGGCCAGTTCAGTCAGAGCCGCGCGCAGCTCATCGATTTGGGACGATGAAGGCTCAACAGCCTTTCCTTCATCATCCGATACTATGTCAGAAAGAAACGCCGCCAGCAGTGATGAATCTAAAGGCGGGCAAAATTCGCGCTAGTCTTGATCAGCCCTTCGTAAACGTTCGGTCCATGGCAGCTGCGATCATACCTCGAGCGATTCGAATATAGTAGAATGTGATCCCATTGTACAGCAAACAGATATACGCCTAAGATAGATAGGAGAGATTCCAATAAAAATCCAGAAAAGTTATAACCAAGTGGGAGTATAAAGATGATGATGCGTTGCAGGATCCCGCCTGGCCGAGGGGCCAGCGTGGTAATACCCGCACGTGAGCAACATCGTCCTGGCATCCGCTTGCTTCCGCACCCTGGCAACTCAAACACAGCTCCCTATATAACCCTAATTCTTTCTTTAAATCACCATGTTATTCTACCTCTCTTTGTTGGCTTTCGTTGCACTTCTGGTGACTAGTGAGTTTCCCAGAATTTCACCGGTTCCAAACGCAGTCAGACTCATGAATTTGGGCAGTGTTGCACCATTACCGCGCAGCAATCATTCCTCGTGTACCTCAGAGGGTCAGGGCTTTGTTCCCAGCGCTGAACAACTACACCCCCCTTTCGACCTTCTCAGATCAGGCTGGTGCTGGTTTGACTTCATCCGAGTTTGACATTGAGGCAAATATGCGGGATGGGGATTCTCGGGCTGGGTTGGACGAGCGTGGTACGCAGGAGATAATGGAGATCATGCGCACGAACCGAGTGAAGTAAGCTCGTTTCATACTGCTCAAAGGGTGAAGGAAGCTCATGCTGCGGTCGTCCATATAGCTTCGATCAGGCGAGGTTAATTCGCCATAACAGAATCCTTGCCAGCAACGGCATCGATCCATCAGGTAGGTCGACAGGCTCTCCCATTTGCCCGTATTCTCATTCACATACACAGGGATGCCACTGGACTCGAAAGCTGTCACTCACTTGTGATCGCCGAATGTATTCTTCTGTGTACCAAGGCTGCTCAATGGCACGCCACATGTAGAACACCGACATCTTACATCTACATTTCACCTTTTAGTTTGCTTTGCTTTCTCCCTGCTCTTTTGTCTACACTCGGAACCTCACTACTACCACTCTCTTGCTATCCTCCATCCATACTATCCTGTTGTACATTTCTGCAAGTCAAAGAATACATCCTTTCGTTCTTCCTCGTTTACTTTTTTGCCGCTTGCTTCTTGCCCTACGGATTTACTGCGAGGATTTACATCGCTCACCGGGAAGAGGTTCGACCACCTAATCCAGGTACGTTTGTTTCTCCTATCTACCTATGAACGCCAGCTCACAATTTATAGTTCAATGATTAGGCCGCGGTTACGAACAACGGTCTTTCAGTTCATCTGAATGTCAGCGAAATCAGGTAGAGGAAGTACATCAGATATGCTCGTCGTCAAATTGCGTGCTGGTAGCTTTTTCTTCGCTCCGAATCCTCCTTGGTCAAGTACGCGATACGCAATCATAAACTGCCGCCATCAGCTTCAAATGTGTTGGAGCACGTATCTGAGCTCTCCTGCTCACCATCTGTGCCAGGTCATATTCACGTTTTTCATGGCTTGACTACAGAAACCACCTGGAGGTTCCTTCGTGGAGTTGAAAGGGACCTTCTGTCTACAGCAGAGCCCATTCAAATCCCCCATCCCGATGGACGGTTTAATTATGCTCTCCGCTGTTCCAGAGCTGTCTAGGGGCAAGAAACGATGTCTTGTGGAATTAGGATGTGTGTGTCCGGAGCCTTCAGGTCACACTTCCGATAAGTACTCGCTCTGATGTCCCCTTGCATCATCAACTCAAGCTCGATGTGTCGGTCCTCATTCATTGGGTACGTTTGACTTCAACTTTTCCATTTTGATTTCAGCTTATGTGATACTCAATAGTGAACTCATCGTGACGGGTACTGGCCCATCTTCGAGGCTTCCACATTCTGTTCGACTTCCTCGATCTGTGAGTTCTTCTCTAGACTTTGGCCTGACCTCACGCTTTTTACTGGTACGGGAATTCTTCCGACAGAAGTACACAAAAGTACACCGACCATCTGGAAGCATTGGACCTGGAAGCATATCAGGGGAAGTCGGCGTCCATCTGAGGTTATCCAAGTGGTTGGTCATAGTTTATTCCGTTTCGAATATCAGCTCATGGGTTTCCTACTCTGTATGTGTAGCCTCGTGACAAGGTCAGAAATGCCCATAAGCTACTGTCTACATACTGGCGACGGGCGTAGACGCCAGGACCACTTTTTTGGTATCGTCCTCTCCGTTATTGTACAGCCTCGAAAATCTGAAGATAAATCTATCTGCGTAGCCTTGTCGTTATAGACTCTTGCCATCAACTTCTTCAACTAACCTGGGCATTTTACATATTGATGGAAAATATGGCCTATATCCGCTGCGGGCTATTCTTGGGCTATCTAGTGCATGTGTCTAACTTCGACGTGCATCACTGTTTCCCCGACGGGAAATACAAATGGCAATGTTGAGTCAATTGTCTGTACTTACAACTGTCTTGACCGCCTTCCTTACTTACCAGTATTCCATGGCCAGTGGACGTCAAGCACAAAACCCTCACCCCTGTATCCTTCTAAATGGGTCTTCATAACATTTTATGATCAGAAACTTTTGCGACGTGCGACCGGCCGACGGGTTTCGTTATATGTATCATCCACGCATCACTCACACATCACAAAGAGAAGCCTCAGTGTTGTGAGGATACCCACTCTCCGTATAAGTATCTCCCGCCTGACCCGATTTTTTTGCGAATTAGACGGTCAATCTTGCGATATCACATCTTACTTGAAGCTAAGGATCAGGCACTCCTGAGACCATGTGCCACAGGCCCGCAGTGCGGGCTTGAGCCTGATGCTTCCCCAACTAGAACGCATGATCTACGCTGATGGTGATTTGAATCTTGCAGATTCAGGACGCAACACCGACTCCCGTGCATCTACGACGATCTTGTGGTAGCTCTTGTGGTGCGGCCTTCTCAGACCTTGTGGTGGACCCTACTATTTTTGATATACGGATGCAGCGCTATCCTGTTAGGGACCTATGCGGTCCGCGGAGAGTCGGAGAGCCTGGATACGTGGGATCTCTTGAGCTTTTCATGAGACCGCCAAGTTCCATCAAATTTCGTCCCTTGTAAACTTCTATTGTGAATTCCTGGCCGCGAATCTGGATTACTTACAATATGGCAACGGTCAGTTCGACTCAGTTCTCTCATCACACGGTTCCTGCTGATAATCGTTTAACACTCAGTGACGAAAGTTCTTTCCCACTCCGCATGCCTTCCGTTGAATTTGACATGTTCTGCCAGTCTTGGAGTATCGTCATGACATCCACAAATGACCGAGTGTTTCTTGGAACAGAACGATGGAAGGAACAGAGCTAAAATGTACATCCTCAGATATTTCACAAGCCTTTTTCTCGATATCACACTCCCCATGCTGCTATTCATCACTGGGTGGCGAAGACACTCGTGAGTGAAACAAATCGGAAGCTTCACTTCCAGCGGTACCATCATGATTACCGAACTCCAACCGAGCTTCAAGGAAGCCGCGCAACTACATATTATTTTGCTTGCAGCAGCTGCGTCTAGTCATGCCCAGGTCATGCCTCATTGTCGTTATGTTTCACCCGCGGGAGCAATTTATAGCGTCAAGTATCTTTTGACCTATTTGGTGAGCAAGTGATTCCGGTCGCGCGTTTTGCAGAATTCTGGAGATTGTAATTCACCTGTTTTTTGGAAACCTTAGCCGCGTCCAGTTCTGCCCTGCCTGGACCCTAAGGCCTAACTTCTAAGGCCCCGTTAAGCCTCCCTAAACATCACAACAGAAAAGCGATTGATGCTGGGCTGTGGGCCTGTGGCGACTTCAGACTCATATGCATGATCGGTACTGATCAGGTACGTACAGTATGAAATCGCCATATTTCAGGGAGACCCAGGATCCACGGCCTCCTTGAATTTCTTCACAGCTTCATAGATCCATAACGTGTCGACGGCGGTGTACGACTTATTCATGACCTAACAGGGCAACAACCTGCAACAACCCGAAGCTCAATCAGATGTGAAACGCGCCTGAATCGGTCTTCTCATCGAGTGATCGAGACTCAGGTTGACCCACGTTATGTCCACGTTGAACTCAGGGTGACTGTCAAGCGAAGAGAGGCGAAGAGACGCGTCGCAAATCTCGAAAAAAAAACATTCAGATCTGGCAGACTTGTTGGAGAAAACACTTGGGGAAGTCTTCCTTCGGGATCAGGGCATCCGTTCTGGAATTTATCTCCGGCTGTGATGACTGCACAAAATGCGTATGGACGTTGTCTTCATTCTACTTCACTGTCAGAACATCAATTGAACATGTCATCAAATTTGTCTAATTATATGCAAGTTGCCTGTCGACGGCACTTGACATGCTCTGACGTCCAATGCATGCCATGCTGGATGTAGTCGTGATGATGGACCCCTATGGACAAACATGTTAGAATTACGTATCATGAGAAACTTTGTCATTTAGACCGTGCTTCTTCTCAAATTCATGCTCCAAGTTCCAAGTTTGTCCAGTCCCTTTTGTTCCGGACCTTTGGCGACTGAATAGTAGGACCCCGGAGACTGCCCCCTGGGTTGTGACACTCAGTACTTGATCCCCAGTGAAAACCCCGTCGGGTGAGATCGAGTGGCAACGAGTGGTATCGAACTGATCGAGCCTGAGTGAATGGTATCGAGTGAGATAGAATCCCCATCAAATGAGTCTTCCCTACCAAGCCTTTTTAACGACGAAATTTCGACCTTGTCTCTTGGCAAAGTAGCACATTCGCTGAAATTCATTGCATCGAACCATCGGCCTCAGTTGTTTCGCCCCAACTCGGCCCATATTTGC
>CEMG01181860.1:9212-21409 GCA_001179705.1 Baeospora myosura
GCATAGTAGTCATGAGAGGAGACCCAGTACGGAGCTGTGGTGCATCGTTCAGTGATTCGAATATCTGTTACGACGAGAATTACGCACTCATTCACCAATCTGCTGCCGGTTCTTCCTGGACTCACCCTTGTGATTCACTGTGTAATGTCACTACATCTCTGAAGCCCGCAATAGCGGGAAATCTAGAGCCCATCGGACTGGTCTTCGCTGGACACATCGATCATCATCCGCCCATCTCGTAGGGCTTGACCAGAGCTTCAAAAAGAGAAGAACGCGGATCCGTCGTCCCAATGGTATGCATAGGAGAGTAGATTGAGATAAGACACGTATTCTGGGACCTGAGCAGATACAATTGTAGAATATGGGTGCCAGTGGTCGACGTCGCAAGAGAAGAAGGCAAAGGGCCGTTTCATCAAATTTGGCTTCAACCACCTTTGTTTTTTACACTCATCTATCTACCTCCCGCGTACTTTCTCTCAGATGGCATCTTCTGCGCAACCTTTGAAATTCAACGCTACACCTTCTAAACAATTGGATAATGATACCGACAAAACTCCAACACCAGTCGCGTTGAAGCAATCAACCTCGAAACCATCTGGAGTCACTGACATATCCAGTCCTCACGAGCTCACCGCGTTCGTAAGTAGATAATGTCTCGCTTTCTTTCCGTTCGACTCATCGCGCATAGGTGGAGACTTTGTTAGAGCAGCTGGACAGCAAGTTTGATGAGATGTCGGTCCAAATTCTCGATCGAAGTGCGTGCTATTCTCACTTCCTCAATGACATCTGGATGTGCTGACTGGTCTCTGAAGTGACCCAAATGTCGACGAGGGTAGATGCTCTTGAAGCATCCATACAAGACATTATCAATGGGGAGGTTAGTGTGCCGCAATCACCTTCGCCGATACCTGGGACACCGAGCGGCATCCGTAGGAGTGACAGTGGATTCTAACGGCGTACGCTATATCGTTCGGAGGGTCTGTATGCTATGTATTAGGGCATTATGTGCGTATTTCTTCTGCTCTATCCTAGTGTTCATAACAGTTAACGGAAGGCTGCACAGAATTGGATATCGCAGTGTAATATACATAAATTCCGAGCCGAGTGGCGGAATCATCATCTATGTCAATTTTCTTTGGTGCCCAGCTCTCCTCTAAGGCTTCAACATCACCGCAAACGACTAGCCCGGCAAAAAAGTCACACAAGCGACATCACAAAGTGTCTCAACGTTCCGAGGGACGGCAAATTTAGGGAACACCTTCTTCACCGTGAACGATCGTTCGTGATGATCAGAAGGTCCGTCAGATCTCCTTCTTTAATACTCTGACTTGACCATCAACTTTAGATTGTAAGCTTGTCTGAAAACCAAAATCCTGGTATTCATACACTGGAAAGGCGCCCAAAGGATCTTCCATTTCAGTCTGTTCACTTGGTCAGACCCTTCAACTGCGCCTATCCTGGATGGTCTCGTGCTGTCTTCTCTGTGAGTAGCTTATCTCGTTCCGGCATTTTCTGTGACTACAGGATTGACAGACACGTCAGAACTTCGCTGCGAAGAGCTCGGCCTGGAGTTGTACTTTGTACGCCTTACCATAAGTAACGATTGGAATGGGGGAATGTTCGTAAGGATCGTGATAAATGAACATCATCTTGCCGAGGGTCCGTGACAGCCTGGGAGAAGCATCTATACAGTTTGCGATTTGGATCCTCGAACAAACTCAGTGGTACTCAACTATGGACGATCCTCTCGCATCACCCCCCGATACTGCTACTATGAGCGATGCCTCCGTGGATGTCAGTTTGTCTATCACCAGTGGGTCCTCTGTGCAAATTGGTCAATGAACTCGGAGCTGATAATCTCCGATCAGTCGTTAAAGCGAGTGGACTATCTGTTCGCAGTCTCTGGAACAGAAAGCCCAATGCATATGCCCTACTCAAAGTGGGTGGTGCGTCACCATTGCGTACATCGGTAGTCAAGGGTTCTGCGACTCCGGCTTGGCAAAGACGTTTTACATTGTAAGTAGTTCGAGTGGCACTTACCAGGCGCTTACGGCTTACCGGCCAATGGTGTGTGCATAGGTCTGGGGTTTCAACATCATCAACTGCAGCGTTGGAGCTTGTCGATGACGGCTTCGCATCGATCGGCCGGAAGATCACATTGGGTCGTGCTCAAAGCACTATCAGTGCTCTCTTGGAATCATGTTCAGCCGGTATGTGCTCTATGTTTACATCACTCCCGGCTGCTAAGCGACCTTGTGTACAGAATCCGGAGATATTGAGCTAGCGCTCGTACCCAACGGTACCATCACGATATGCGTCCGGAAACAGACGGCTGCGGCTGCTCTTGCCGAAGTAGACAAAGCTATAGACAATATAGCGCCCTCAGAAGAGACTACGACTGTTTCCGATTCGTTGCAAGAGGTCATCAATTGTTTGGAAAAGCTTAAAGGAATGATCGATTCTTTTTCACGAGTTCGTTTTTATCTTCCGCTATAGATCATCTGAGTTGATGACGCCAGTAGATCCATCCTTACGCCCATGCAGCATGGAAGATCGTCACGTCGATCTACAATGTAAGCACACCAACTCGGAGTTCGATCCAGTTATGTACTGGACCTTCTCTGCCAGGTTGTCAAAGCCCAGCTAGACCGTGATGCCAGAATTGTCAAACTTGTCCACACGATGAAGAAACTTTACACATTTGTAGAGCCTCTGGAGTCGATGAACGATGGGGATCTTCACAAGTCGTTGGAAAATGTGGTCGAGCTTATATTGAAGCAGACCATCGAATGTGTCTCTTACATTCAGGAATACGCAGGGCACGGGTTCATGGGTTCGTTCTTGCTCCAAAACGCCGTGGCCATTGAATACTGATAAATCTTCTAGGAAGGACTGCCGATGCTATGCTATCGTCAGCTGATAAGAAGATCGACGAATTCTCCGAAGCGTTTGTCAATCTGTCAACCTCCTTGGATACTGGTCTGGGTGTCCAGACGACGCTTGTCTCCCTTCGTGTACAGTCGAGGGTCGAAGAGCTCGGTATGTCATTTTCGACAGCCAAATTGCCTCGACATCTTACATGTAGTAGTATTGAACAGAAGACTTGATCCTGTCAAGCATGAGTGGGGGGGACGTCTCCGATGTCAGCCAGACACCCGCCTCGATGTCATCAAATATGTCACGAACTGGGTCTTTGATGCCTCAGGGGATCAAACTAATGTACTCTGGCTGCACGGGCTCGCTGGTTCCGGAAAGAGCACGCTAGCCACCAGCATTGCGGACTTCTTCGCTGAACTCAATCGACTTGGAGCGTTTATCTTCTTCGATAGAGATTTGAAGGAAACGAGCCATCCGCTGACAGTCGTTCGCACTTTGGCATGCGAGCTCAGTCGGTTCGACAAACGAATCCACGACCAAGTAATGAAAGCCACCGACTCCAATGCACATATTGCTCGCATGCAGCTTGATGCCCAGTTCCGCGAGCTCCTTCTACGCCCGTTGAAGGCGTCTACGACATTATCTCAAGAAGGGCCCATTGTCATTGTTATCGACGCGCTCGACGAATGTGGTACCGAAGGTGACCGCGACCGCGATCGGTTGCTTGGTCTTCTGGCAACTGAGACCGCTCATTTGCCAGCATCCATTCGCATCATCATCACTAGCAGAACTGCTCGAGATATCGAGACCACCTTCACGGAGCCTTACAAGCCACACATTCATATCCACGAACTCGAGACCGACAAGTCGGACATATCCAAATATATACGTCAGCAGGTCTCTGAAATAGCGAAGAGGAATGATCTGTCCGAAGATTGGCCAGAACAGCATAAAATCGAAGCACTCGTCGAACGAGCTGCTGGGTTGTTTATCTGGGCTTCCACGGCCTGCAGGTATTTCGATGACTATGATGCCGAGGACCTAGTACTGGATCAACTGGTAGAAGAAAAGGTCTATGCGGTTGCCGAAGATGCTCTTGATGTTCTTTATGTCCAAGCTCTTCGTTCTGCCGGCGATTGGAACAAGAGCCGGTTCCGAAAGGACGGCTGCGCCATTCTGGGCGTCATCCTCGCTGCAAAGTCACCGCTCTCCCCTGATGCAATCGACCGATTCTTGACTTTGAAGTCAATGAGGATTATATCTAAACTGGGGAGCGTTCTTCATCACCAGCAGGGTAGTGCTGGACAGGTTCGAATTCTCCATGCTTCCTTCCGGGAATACCTATCAAACAGAGAGAGGTGTAAAGATCGATGCGTAGAGCGGTGTAGTTCAGAGTGCGATCAACCACACAAGGATGGCCCTTGGTTCATCGATTTGGTGGACCACAATCAACGACTAGGTCAGCAATGCATCCCCATCATGGAGCATACGTTTGGGGACAAGTTTTGCAACCTCTCCCTGGATGATTCCCTCGATAAACAGACCCTGGACGATGCGACGGCTTATGCCTGCACATACTGGACTGCGCATGTGTGCGAGATGAAGACATGCCCCGAAGGATTTGATGTTACGTTGCTCGGCTTCTTATCAAAACATATATTACATTGGCTGGAGGCTATGAGCATGTTGGAAAGGTCTAGAAGTTCCGCTAACATGCTTGAACGACTTCTCGAATGGGTGGCTGTGAGTTAACTTTCCCTTTCTGCTCATATCGCATTGTTGACTCTTGAGGTGGCATCAACAGGAACGTCTTCCGACCAGTGACGACCTACACGAACTGGTCTACGACGCATCACGTTTTGCTGGGTCTTTTGCCAGCACGATTGCTGAACATCCAGCTTTGGTGTCCTTGTCTGCGCTCCCGTTTGCTCCTTTGAGCAGTCCAATCTACAAGTTATTTCACAACGACCATCTTCCTGTTGTCCTCGGTGGCTATCAGATGCGCTGGTCACAGTCTTTGAGGGTCTTCGAGCGTTGGGACAATGCGATCTTCTCATTGGCATTCTCTCCAGATGAATCGATGATCGTTTCCGTCGGCGGACCAGACAGTGACAGTTCAGAGGCATACCTTCGACTCTGGGATGCCTCGACAGGCCTGGAAGCTGTGCCAGCTAGACTCGTATATGCCCGCAGTTTTGTCGCATTCTCCCTAGGAGGCGAAAGGATCTGGGCCGCATCAGTTGCTGGCAAGTTGCTGACACTGGATGCAGCCAACGGAGAGGTGATCTCCGAATTGGCGCAAGATGAATGGTCTGCAATCGCAGTACAGGGAAATCAAGCGAGTGAGCGGGATCGACGAACTTTGAAGGCTCGAAGGCTGTCAAGTTCAGCTCGTGATGGAAAGGTTCAGCTTGGGTCGGTCCCTGTGGCAAAACCGCTAGGATCTCTTCAAGTCGGCAATGCAATGGAAGGACTCGATCTCGCTACAAAGGTCGATACGGTGGATGTTGTTGATCCGAGTACAGATGTATTCCAGAAAAACGCAGAACATTCGACAGGAGGTGCGACGGCCTGGTACGAAGAGAAGACATTCTCTAGAATGGCCTTCGGTAAACAGGCAGAGCTCGTGGTGTTTGGACACGAAGACGGCACACTGCATGTCGTGGACATGGTTGGCCGAAGACTGAAATACCCGGCTCTGAAAGGTCTTCCCTTGGAAGAGCGGGAATTTGTTCGTCTGTTCCGCTCCATCGATTTTTCTCCAGATGAATCTCGATTTGCATCTGGTTCATCAGGGGGCACAATCCAGGTTTGGGATGCCTCGACCGGCAAAGAGATGGTCTCGCTATCCGGACATACAGAGGAAGTCACGGTTCTGAAGTACATCGATGATAGCAGGATCATATCGAGTTCCGAGGATGGTACTATCCGAACATGGAATGCACTTACCGGCGATGCGATCCATGTCGTCACAGCAGAACGAGTGGACGAATATCAGCCCTTGTGTATAGATCCACGTGGAGAGATAGTTGTTTCAACGTCGTTGGACGGGAACATTGGGCTATGGGATGTTGAGTCAGGCAAGGAGTGTGCCATCCTGGTGGGAAACTTCAATGCCGTCTCCGCCAGTGCATTCTCTAGTCAGGGTGCCAGGTTGGTGACTGGAGCATTTCTGAATAATATTCAGATCTGGGACGTTACCTCTACTGGAAAGCTTAGCTCGGTAACGCAGCGCCATGCTAGACCCCCTCACAAGGTCGAATTCTCTCTCGATGGCTTCCGTGTTCGATCATGGAGAGAGGATTCTACGAAGTTCTGGGATACAGTATCTGGGAGGGAGTTGGCGATGGATGTCTACAATTGGAATGCGAAGTTCAACGAGGACGGATCTGCCGTGATTTCTGTTCGACCCAATGATAGCGATTCAGATGACGAATCAGCCTCGGAGAACGATTCAGACGCGGACGTTTCGGAGACAAAGGTGCCTCATAGAAGCTCGGATGTGAAGGCCATTGTTCTTCTAGATGCGGAGTCGCGAATGGAATGGCAGAGGCCGACAGAATCCGATTCCCCCTGGGTCGATATCGTTGCCTCTGCCGGGCGCTCTGAGACTGTACTTGAGATCGAAGAGGACGAGGTCGTCGGGCTCGGGTTCACTGGTGTGGTCAAAGTCCAAGGAGCTTCCCGTACCGTATGGCGGCTGCCTCTCGAATTGAGGCTTCGAAGCCACGACGTTAGGGGCTCCTTCATAACGATGGGAACATGGAATGGTCGAGTGTTCACACTCTACTTACCCGACGAGGTCGTGAATTTGGGATGATCGTGACTCTTCTCTCCCTTCCTTTCCGCGGCCTGGGAATTGTACTTTTAGTGATATTGGAAATTTGTTGACTGAAGCTCGTCGTGGTGGAAATATTTGTTATGAATGTATATTAGAGTGAAATTACCAACATCCAAAAGGTTTACTGCTGTTAAATGTGGCACCCACTGGCACGACCCCCCGAGTATAAATTATGTTAAGACGCTGCTGCATACTGACATAGATGTAGCAGTCAGCAGTGAGATACACGGACCAACGTGATATGGCGCTTACTATTAAATTATCTTTGCGTCGTAGAATGTGCGACGAGGTTGTCTCCAAGAAACCATGCACTAGGCGGTGTGTGTATTCGCCTCAAGAAAGACCTTCAATCTCCGCCGTTACTTGACGCGGTCGACGGTGCATCTTCCTCAGCATTCAGGCGCCCTTCCCTGCGGAGGCATTCATCCACTAAGCGGAAGAACGACCCCCCTTCCTTCTCAAGCTCCTCCAGCATCCGAAAGTCATTGAACTGAACTTGATATTCCAACCCGTCACAGAAGTCTCGAATTTTGCTGATATGCTGAGAGTTGTAGGATGAGACGAAAGACCCTGGAAGACTGGAGGATTGAAACACGTACCGCACGCATGCGCCTCTGGAAGATATCGGGTGTCATGCCAGGGGGAGGATCATCCTCTTCATCTGATATGAAAGCCGGCTCTCCTGCTGCAGTACTGACCGGGCTCTGCACGGGCATATCTATTTGCGGACCCATGATGTACATGGGCGCCTGCGACTGCGAAACCATCATCACTGGGTGCCACACCGGATTCCCCCACACAGCTCTGACGACCCCGGGCGCCACCGAATTATCATAGTACGCCTCATGCGGGCAGTGGTGGTGCATGCGAATGGTGACGATGCGGTAGCCGGAGACGTTGGCGTCGCGCGAGGATACGAGGAGGCGGCTTCGGCAGGGGTAGCGCGACTTGGCGAGGTTGTCGCCGGTGGCGGTCATGCGCGTCCTGACGTCGTTGGATCGGGGTTTGTGCTTTCGGGCTTCGTCTTGGGAACACCACATACGGGTCTTGTGCCCGTCTTTTATGGGCGGGTGGTCTTTGATTCTGGTGAGGCTTGCTTGAGATGTGGCGGCAAAGAGCTGAGAGAGAAGAACATACGTGAATCTGTACCCCGTGGCCCGCCATATCTCATGAGCAACAAGTTGAATGCGGTGCTTGTCGAGCATTTCTGGGATATTGACTGGAACGAATGTTGAATCAGACAACGCGACTACGAGACTGTTGATCGCCTGCCACCTATGGTATAACTGCCCGCAAAGTCGACATTTTGTTCTTCCGTGAAACACGTCCTCAAGGCATTGAGCAACGCGGTGCTGCTTTCGTAGACCTTGGGCTGCAATATCGTCAGTTTTTCTCCATCTCAGAGAAATTATCACACGCACCTTTCTAGAGGACGAAGCCTTCGTTCCACCGCCTTGCACGTCGCTGGGCGACACAGTGAGAACTTCTTCTGTCGAAGCTGCTGCATAGCGACTCGGGCCAGCAATTGGTTCGGTGTCAACAATGTCGCGTTTTCTTTTTCCGCTTCGGGGGGGTTCATGTGGACTCGAATCCCCCCTTTCACGTAAGCTTTCTTCGATATTGCTTTGCATGACACCTAGTGTTGGTAGGAGGACATTTGGATTAGCTTGGGGACGCCAGGCAGCAGTGATCATAATATTCAAGAACGAACTTGCATACACAAATGTAGATTGAGCTGCAGTTTTTCGTTTTTGCGGGTGGCGGGGGGTGGTAAAATTGGTGTACCCCCATTCTTAGACTTCCCTATTTCGGTTCTCGATGTGACTGAGTGACATTCCTCCCTTGTTCCTCGCGCTGAAGTCTGCTGAATTCAAGTGGCAGTTAACGCGAGCTAAGCATCGACAGTATAGTTGTGGTATGCGGTCTCAAAGAGCCAAGATGGGAGGACTGATTGAGCGTTGAAAATAACCAGCGTGACTGGGACTTGTCTCGCAAATATATTTCTGTCCAAACTGGATGATAAACTTGAACACGATGGATACGACTCGGACTCGGAGGGTCGACTGGACGCCAGAAGGTCTTTACATATATGAAAGACACATCTGGGAAAGTTGAGTAGGTGGTATGTGCACTTTTTTTGTTTCACTCTAAATACCTAATGGCCAATCATGCGACCGTTCTTAGATTCGGAATAGATGCTGTATGATATCCAATCTGTACAGGTACGTTCCTCTGTTGTTACACGTTTTACGAATAGCAAGATACCGAACCGTCGACAGAGTCAAGTTTCAGTGGTTTTGATTTTTCTCGGAGTGTCAGTCTCGGAGTCAGACTCGCTCTCCAACTCATATGCATCTTCCATCTCCCTCCTCTCCAAAGCAATCTCTTCTCTCCAAGCATCGTTGTCAACCCGTTCCTCGTTGTCCTGACTTTCCGCTATCTCGATACCCTGGATCTCACGGTCTATGTATGGCAGTGAGAATGACGAGAAAAGCAGAGAGAGGGGAACCAAAACCCACCATTCTCCGCGCTCATCACAACAATCCAAACGATCTTCTCCGTTGCCCAGTGCTCCGCTAGATCTGCATTAGCCACTCTTCTTTGCAAAGGTGTCTCTCTGGGGCCAATCAGACCACTCAGTAAGCCTTCCGACCCCCGAGCTCGTCTGGCACTGCGTCTCGCCGCCTTTCTTTCTCGTCGACTTCCCATTACCTGCATCTGATAGTTCCCACTAGCAGCTCCGGCTTCTGTCCTTGCCAAAAGTCTTCGCCTCTCTTCGGTCTTCTTCTCCTTTCTCCCGGCCATGTACGCATCGAACTTTACCCCCCATGAACCCATGGTGTCCATCGCACCTCTCGGCTTCTCCGGTGGAGGCATATCGAGATCCAGCGGCAGCGCATAACCGTCTACGAGCGCCAAACGTCGTAGAAGTGCTACATCTTTAGCAGACCCTTGCGAGGGTGCTATCTTGGTCGGCTTGTCTGCGATGGCACGAACAATGCGGCTGCTGAAGGGAAGAGGCAATTTTAATAGGACAGTGCCCGTAACTCGGCCAACTTTGGTTAACGTGGACGTCTGTCCTGTGGGAGATGAATCGGATGCGACCACCAGTTTCTGCATGGCCGCTGTGGTGCACAAACGGACGGAGAGTCCACGGGGTTTGAAAACGTTGAGGTTGGCTGCGCGGAGATAGCGGTCGGTAAGCGTCTTGGATAGGACGTGCATTCCGGTTTGTGCTACGGTTTGGATGACAGCCCCAGCTATCATGGCCCAGTGATACGGGCTGAGGACAATTGTACATGAATGAAGTTGGAACGAGACTGCGAAAGACTGACACGAATCCAATGACCTTTCCTATGGTGTCCACTACTCGCAAGGGTGGACTGGCAACGATTGCGAGGTTCAATCCATCGATGAATGATAGCAGCTGAGATTGCGAGATACCGACGATGTCCGCGAGCACGGTATTGTACCCTCTCGCAAATGCGGCGTCGTAGCTGGCTTTGATTTGTGGGATACAAAGCGGTAGAGGGAGCCTGTTTGCACCATCACTGCTGTATGGCGGAGGCTGACTTGACTTTAACTCCTCGCTCGATGGTATAAAGTTTTGTATGAGAAGGTCGGCATCCCTCGACAACTGAATACCTGAGGATGTCCCAGCTGGTGGTGGGGTTTTGGGAGAAGACATCGTCAGTTCAATCAGGGTCCATTCGAGACAAAGTAGATAAGGAAGATCATTGTCACCTTAGAATAGCGTAAGGCAGTGATCCTGCTCTCACCTCACCTGGCCTCCGCAGCGGGGCCAACAGCATGTTTTCGGGTGTATTCCGTAGGCGTGGCACTGCCCTCTGTTACTCCTATGAACCTGACTAACTACGACCGTGAATTGCAAACAATGAAGGGACATTCCGGCTGCGCTGGTTTCATGGCGTCAGTGGCTGCCATGGCACAGTGTGTAATCTTGAAGACTGATACTCAAGTTCGTGGTATATTCTGCAAGAATTTGCTACATATCTTAATTGAAAGCGGATACCTTAGAGTATAACGCGATGTGATGTACATGCTGTTGATAAACGGCAAAGAACTCTAGCAATGTTTCCACATCTTCACATAATCACTACGACGACGTCAATAAATTGAAACCCATGAGAGATACACAACGGGACGTACATGACCATTGCCCGCTCCTCTACATCTGTGGGCCATGTCTCATACCACGTGTCTTGAGCTTTCGCAAAAGAGTACATCGCAGCTGATTTATCAATGACGTTAAGCTAACTGCGTTGCAGGCAAGCAAACAAAACACGTACTCTGGGATTCGTCAAACCAGGGCTTGTCGCCTTGATAATCAGGGAACCACCCATTTGTACCCCCAGCAGCCACGTTCAGGATCAGGTAAAACTCTATTCATCACCATAAGAAAACTAACGATAATGAGACGCGAAGGACACTGACCTTGATCGAAAGGTGTTGAATCCGTCCCATTGATCCATGGATTTTGAAGAGGGCCGATGTTGCCGGTGGTTGTGTTGGTGTAAACAGAAGCGAAATCGCCGCGGTCGAAGAAAGGCTGGTTGAAGCGGAGATCAAGTAAAGTATGCAGACGAGAGTCAACATAGATCCGCCTAAATTTCGGATATATGTGAGCGAAGTAAGCGTTTATACTAAAGGTAGGGACTTACAGAAAGTCCTCAGTCCACTCGAGAGCATACGTGTGGAAATCCTCGTTGAACTGTTTACGCCGCTCTGTCCACCAACTGAAGGTCTTGGAAACGCCATTGAGACCGGGAGCCGGACCCCAGTTGAGAGAACCTTGAACGTAATTCGATCCTCTAGATTTTGGGTCAGGCACGGGCTGCGTAATGACGATGACTGAAGCGTACCGATAGGTGTACTTTGGACTGTTGCCACGAGACTCGACAATATCAATCTCACCTGCAATGTAAAACCTGTCAGCGCGAGCAGAGTCTGACTACTGAACGTTCTCTACCGCTCATGGGCCAAGGACCATATTTGTTGTCGACGGGAAGCATCCAGATCGCTGGCCAGAGCTGTGTTTCGTCAAGTTAGACAAGGAGGCACAAACAGACAAAGGACCGTACCCAATCACCGACAGGCATCTTAGCTCTGATCTCCACACGCCCGTAACGAATGCTCGCACGGCCACGAGTGCTCAGTCTTGCGCTTTGGATTGGGTTGATCACGGCTCCAGTGCTGATGTTGCTGACGGCGCTACAAGCGGTATAATATGCATCGTAGTCGAAATCATCCCCGTCGATAAGGGAGCTCGTGGTCGTGTATGATGAGCTGCCTTGCGTGGTGTTATACGTGCACCCGGTGATGTTATATACGCTGCCGTTGAAGATTGCGGCGGAGCCTAGGTTATCTGAGGTGAGAGTCGGGACGATATACAGTTTCCCGTCCTTGATGTAAGAGTTGTTAGAAGAATCTGTAGCCATTTCAAACTCTCCGTTCCTAA
>CEMG01181861.1:0-10104 GCA_001179705.1 Baeospora myosura
GAACTCGGTCAAGTTTTGTGCACAAAAAGCCTTCTCACCATCATAATCTTTTCTGATTCACCATGGCCTGTTCAACTCGGCTGTATGATGCTATAGTCAATGACCCTGAGCCAGGTCTGCAGTGGTTGCTTCCTTCTCCTTGACTTCGTCAATTTCCTAGCTCTGCCGGCGTCACCCCCGGAGGCAGCGCATCATGGGTAGCTTTCTCTCCAGTAAATTCGATCCTAAGGCCGACCTGGTCGATATGAAAGGGAAGGTCGTTGTCGTGACTGGTGGAAAGTTCGTGATTCAACTGATCGTGTTTAAATTTTGTGGGTCTTCGNNNTTCGCGCTCATACGGCCCTATTTCTGTAGCAGGGGAATAGGTTTTGCATCTGTCCTCCATTTAGCACGGGCAGGCGCCAAAGTCTACCTCGCGGCGCGAAGCGAGTCTTCTGCCACTTCTGCCATCGAGCGTCTCAAGGCGCAGGACCTAGCGCCTGGAAACGGCGACATTGTATGGTTGAAGTTGGACTTGACGGATCCGAGGGAGGCGAAGAAATCCGCGGAGGAGCTTTTGATGAAGGAGAAAAGATTGGATGTATTGGGTGCGCCTCGTCTGCTGAGAATATTTGGCTTGAGCTGAATTCCTATGCAGTGAATAACGCGGGTGTGTGAGTCGACTGTTGGTATGCCTGCTTTTCCGAAGAAGCTAATTTTAGGTTCCATATAGACTTTTTCATGCTTACGAGCTCACACCGGATGGTGCATATCTATTTCTCCATGGTCGTTATGCCTGCTTGATCGATTTTTCTCCAGGGGTTTCCGAGATGGTTATGATAAAGTTCGCTTTCGCCTTCACCTCGCAAAGCACTCAACTTACTGGTTACATCAGCTATATCAGCCCTTTCGTCTTTACTCAGACGCTGCTCCCCTTACTAACCTCGGCAGCTAGAGAACCTGACTCTGATGTGCGTATTGTCAACGTGAGTGCCCATGTCGACGCTTGCGAGTAGTGAGCTTGACTCCGTTTACAGGTAGTTTCAATTGCACACAAATTTACGCCAGCGGGTGCCAAATTCGATGGCCCGGATGACTTCAATGTCATCTATAAGCGAAAGATTATGCCAGGATTCATGAGATATTGTAGGTTGTCCATGTGCTGAAGCCATAGTGCCGTGCCTGATTCTGATGACCTGCAGGCCATTCAAAGCTACTTGGCATCCTCTGGACGAAGTCCCTCCAGAAACACCTCGACGCTGCTGAGCAACCCACTCCCATTACGGTGATAGCGATACATCCAGGTGGTGTCGATACATTCTCCCACACCTGGCCGTTCCCTCGTCTCTGGCGTTTTGTGGTCGGATTGGCTATCAGTGATATTGAACATGGGGCGTATAACTCGGTATTTGCAGCAGCAGGAAAAAAGGTGAAGGAAGACAAGGAGCAGTATAAGGGCGCCTATCTGGAGAGTAAACCCACTGGACGGATAGCGACACCTAGTGCCACAGCTCAAGATACTGACCTCGCTGATCGGCTCTGGGATACTACCAATAAGTACTTAGCGTCGCTTGGACTATCCCAATGATGGCTAATATAATTCCTTCTGATTTGACTCTCCCTCAGTGCCCATGAGCATGGTATCGGTGTCCATAAATTGGCTAAGTATCAATTAGTTGGGGGTCTTTGTGGGGCCACAATGAGTCAGACGCGGCCCCCGTGCCAGTCACGTGAAGACGCGCCAATCACCGTGGGAACACTTCAATGACAAAAAAGTCGCGTTGCCCTCGCCACGACCCTGCTCCCTTTCTACCACTATCATCGTTAAACATGGATGCCAGAGCATCCCCGGCCATGTTGCTGACCATGGCCAAGAGCCATCTTGGTTTGTCTCCTTCAGCCCCTGTGAGTGCTTTACGACATCGGCGCGCGAAGCCTCGTGTTTCTAACCGAAGATTCGTATCAAAAGAGCACCTCTGTGCCTAAAACATACCTTGACGAGCTCAAGACACACCTGGATATATTACCACATGATACCCTGGTGAGTGTCTGTGAAACGATGCCATATATGCGTAGATACTAAACGTACCCCTATAGTTTAAAATTTCACTGGAACCAAAGAAAGGCTGTGAGTCCGACTTCGCAAGCGTGTCTCTTTCGATTCTCATCTGACCATCTTTTACTGCTAGACGGCAAGGTGACCTGCTTAGAGTCAGGTTGCAACGCGGAGTCGTTTCTGCTTGGGCAGAATATCAAGATCCCGGACGGTGGAAAGAGGGACGGTATCGGATCCCTAGCCAATTATAGGGTACGCATATCTTGTAAACTCTGATTAGTCCCTTGCACTTATCAATCATCTCGTTTCGTTACTAGTATCACATCGCTAACCATCCTACTCACGCGAAAGCGCGACTAGCGCGGATCAGGGGAGGCGCGGTGAGTCCGCCACAGCGTCGAATGCTTTACATGCTCACATATTTCTCTTAACAGACGCCGCCTAGTACCGCAAGGCTTGCCAGTCGTGGTAGTCTCAGTGCCGTAAAGAAGGAACCCTCCACGACAAGCCTCATGAGTCTCCTCGATGCTGGGAGTTCGTTCCAGTCACCCAGCGCCGGGAGGAATAGCCCAGCCGCCACTCCACCTTCTATCGAAACAAAACCGCTGCTCGTTGCCCGTGCTCGACCGCGGTCGAGCCTTCAACGCCTATACTCTTCGCCTATGGCTAAATCTGAACCCGCAGACGCCGTCATTCCGAAAAAGCGCTCCAGTGATGTTGCGAATAACGAGCCTGCCCAGGCGCTTCAATCAGACCATGCGTCTTTTTCTGGCGTCTCTGGGGCGAAACGAATCAAGACTGATCCAGCGCTCATCGCTAAAGCGCCTCTTGCCCTTGTTAATTCCAATTCTGCCACGAGTGTCGTCGCTGCTCAGCCTCCGGCTCCTGCCGTTGATGTTGAAAACCTTCGTTTTCGTATTTCCGCCACCCAGCAGGAAATTTCGAGCATCCAAGCACTTCTCGACAGAGTCAAGAGGAAAAAGAACAAGCTCAAGGGCGACTTGACGCGGATGGCCAAATACGAAGATCAGCTCGCCCAACTGCGTCATAAGAGGGACGAGTATACCGCGTTGATTCCCTCTGTCAAGAGGACTTTATCCTACCCCAACGTCGTCGCTAAACGAGAACCTCAAGCGCCAGTCCTTCCTCCGGCTTTCAATGCCCTCAATCGGAGTGTCGCTGCGAACGCCTTTCCTCCTCTCCCCGCCCTTAGCACCGGCAACCAGGTCAAAGTCAAGCCGGAACAGTCTCTTCTTCCTCCAGCATTCAGCATTCCGATGTTTGGCCGCAAACCTGTCGTTCAACCGCCCCAGCCTGTCGCATCGGGATCCAACATTCGTCTCAAACCTAAGCCCGAGGCCTTCGACTCGGACGTGGAAATGCCGTCGGATGAAGAGGCTGCAGCCGCTGCTGTTATGGCTCGCGTCGGCAGTGCCATCCCGCACATCGCGCCACTGGCAGGAGCAGAGAACTTTGACGCCAACGGAGATTTCCATGGACGCGGGCGTGATACGTTCCAGGGACCTCAAGCCAGGGCGGACGAGTGAGTAACTTTTGTAACCATATGACTTTTATTCATTCATACGACACAGCATCGACAATTTCCTCAAAAACGCTGGTAACGCTGAGGCGTTCGACGGGAATGCGAAAGTAGAAGATGCCCTCGAGCGTTTGGGCATTCAACACATCTTCGACCTCTTGCCTGGGATGGAGGTGGCCTTGATGCCACATCAAGCTATCGGTGTTGCATGGATGCTTGATAAAGAGAAGAGCACGTTTAAAGGCGGATGTTTGGGCGATGATATGGGACTTGGAAAGGTATGTGACTTTCTCTCGGCATCGGATAAATAAAACTTACTAGTTCACTTGCTGTACTGTAGACTGTGCAGATGTAAGTCTCGGACGATTGTTGTTCTTCTCCAAGCTCACGTCTTTCATAGGATCGCTGTGCTCATCAAGAATCGATCGGAAGACCCACTTTGCAAGACCAATCTGATCGTGGCCCCGACTGCACTGTTGGACCAGTGGAAGCTGGAAATAGAACTCAAAACGAACGACGAACTAAAATGTGTCATATACCACGGTACGTAATGCACACTTCCCACCATATCTCAACTACATGCGCTGTTCCAGGTTCTACCAAACCCAAGACCAAGAAGGAGCTATTGAAGTACGACGTGGTTCTAACGACGTATAACGTACGTACAGCCACTACTCAATCTGTCTGCACGATTCTGATACAGCTAATGACTAGACCATGTCTCTTGAATGGCCCGATCGCGAGGCGGACATGAAGGCGAAGATGAAGAAGAAAAAGAAGACTGGAAACGATTTCATCGTTTCAGATTCCGACGACTCCGACGTACCCACGAAGGTTGGCCGAAAGAAACGTAAAGAATGTAAGTAACCCACCACCCTCGAAAAGTGCTTCTGTTGAACGGGATTTGCGCAGCTGGGCTATTGTTCCAAGTCGATGTTGGTGTCGCTCATCTTCGGTGTTCACTCATTGGGTACTGACATTCCTCTAGTTTTACCGCATCGTTCTCGACGAAGCGCAGTCAATTAGGAACAAGAGGACCAGTATGTTTCCTACCTCACTCAGTCCAATCGGCCTCTGACCTCGTTTACAGGGATGTCGCGTGCCTGTACCGACCTACGGTCTATCTACAGGTGGTGTCTGACTGGGTAAGTCCCCAGACATCGTCCGTCAATAACCAGCTTCAACGTCTCATCCAGGACACCCATTATCAACGGGCTAGCCGATACCTATGGGTATATAAGGTTCCTCAAAATTCGACCTTGGTACGATTGGTCCGAATTCCACGGGCACGTCAGCTTGCTTGAGAAAAAGAATCGCAAGTCTTTCTTCAACCTTTCGATAACCGCCGCCTGACTGACCCATCTTGTCGTTAGCCTCTCTTGCTGTAGTCAGGCTCCAAGCGATCCTCAACACATTCCTCCTTCGTCGCATGAAGGATACTGAACTCGACGGAAAGCGACTCATTGAGCTTCCTCCAAAGAAGATAGAAATGCATCGGCTCGAGTTCATGCAGGAAGAGAGGGATATCTATGCAATGGTGATTCTCCTATCTATCCACCAGCCGGACACGAAGATTGATCCTCAACCATTGCCTAGGTCGAAACACGCACTCAAGCCAGATTCAACCGCTATCTCCGCGCGGGTACTGTGTTGAAGTAAGTCCTCGGTGTAGCTTTCCAAGTGCTTGTGTACTTATGGGTTTTATAGGAATTACGCTCAAGTTCTAGTGCTGTTGCTTCGTCTGCGTCAGATCTGCTCCCATCCCTCCCTTATCCAGGAGGAGGGTGTTGCGTTCATCGCTCCTGACGAGGTCTACGAGGACTCCACGCCTGTACATCGCGACGAGCTCATCCGAGCACGAATGCAGATGGGGCCTGAGTTTGTGTCTAAACTTAGGCAGAAGTTCAAGGAATCTGCTTTACAGAGGATTCAAGATGAGAAAGAGGTTAGTATACGCATAACGATCTTTGACTAATACAAAGCTGATGTCTATTACTCAGTCTGCCGATGCCACTGCGGATGATGAGGAATGTCCCATCTGCTTCGACGCCTTCACAGACGCAGTCATCACACCCTGTGGCCATCTATTCTGTCGCGAATGTATCGGTAAGTTTACCACATGTGCATTTTTGTCCCAACGTCGTACTCATATATCAATCTCAGACAGCGTCATCAGCGCACCTGCTGCAGAAGCGGGTAATAACGATGATCCCAAGCTGAAGGCAAACGAGCGCCCATGTGAGTGATAAATAATTATAGCCGCTGTTCCTCGCTCACCATTGCCCAGGTCCCGCATGCCGATCTCCGGTGTGCAAGGAGAAGATTTTCATTCGTGCCGCATTTGAACCTTCCGACGAAGATCTTTTCGGCGACCCAAAGAAAGACGCAGATGGGGGCGATGACGATGTCAAGATGCTTGACGACACCCCCAAAGCCAAAGGCAAGGGCAAAGCTGTTGCGAAGAAGACGAAGGGCAAAAAGAGGGCAGCCAAGTTGCGTATCCTTGACTCAGACGATATCGTGGATGATATCGAAACCGACATTGAATCCGATGAAGAGGACGACGATGACGACCTCGACGACTTTATAGTGCAAAGCGACGAGGACGAGGAAGATAAGGACGCTCGTCGTGTTCTCAGGACAAGGTCGGCCAAGAGCAAGGTCATAACGGTCATCGACTCCGACGATGAGATCGAGGAAGCTGAGGAGGCGGATGAAGTCATCTTTGGGAGAAAAAAGAAGCCTCAGTCCAAGGGAGCCATAAAGCTCATGCCCCGCTTCTTGCCGTCTACGAAGATGAAGGTGCGTCTTGCTATCTCGGTACATATATTCCAATCAATTGACTCTCCATTCAGTGGATGATGGATTGTCTACGCCAACTATCGGAGACTAAACCTGAGGAGAAGGTAAAGAAATCCGTATGATTTCTGTCGCTCCTTATCTGAATCACCTTCCTCAGACCCTCATCGTTTCTCAATGGACTTCATGCCTGCAGCTGGTTTCCGATTATCTCAGCGAAAACGGGATTCGTCACGTCAAGTTTGTCTTTCAACTTCCGACTTTCAAGTATCTATGCTGATAGTCGGATCCAGATTCCAGGGGGACATGAACCGCGTCAAGCGCGACCAGGCAGTCCGCACATTCATGGCGAACGACAAGGCCCGTGTCATGCTCATGTCGCTGAAATGCGGAGGTATGCTCTCTCATCTCTTATCTCTGAAACAACGCTGACCGAATGTTCTTCTCAGGCGTCGGACTCAATCTAACTCGCGCCAACAACGTCATCTCGCTTGACCTTGGGTGGTCCCAAGCCATTGAGGCTCAAGCCTTTGATCGTGTGCACAGGCTGGGCCAAACGCGAGACGTCGAAGTTCATCGCCTGGTCATAACCAACACCGTCGAAGATCGCGTTTTGGAGATGCAAGAACGCAAGGTATGCTCGCACATTTGCTCTCATACGTCCAGGGCTGATATTTGCTATAGCAAAATCTCGCTGATGGGAGCTTGGGGGAGGGGAAAGGCAAGAAGATCGGCAGTGAGTGCTCATGTTAGCTGTTTATCGGAAGACATCTGATCGTCGTTGAACAGAACTATCCGTTAGGGAGCTCGCCAACTTGTTCGGCCTGGATCATCGTGGGCGAGTGCTAGAAAACTAGACTTTCAAGCAAGAAAGAACAAATATACCTCTGATTCGCTAAGTAACATAATCCATTCATAAATATTCACACCGCTCCGGAAGTGGTCATATGTTCGTACAGTATAATTTTGTGTGTGCCTTGTCATCGTAATGATGTTGTTCTTTTACTGTACACGGACTCAATTTATTCACGTTTTTCTTCTCTTGGGACCACGCTGGCAATGTCAAGTTGTCCGACGAGAAAGCAAATATCTGAGCTCGAGCGCTGTTTGATAGGAATTCGAGGATGGTCACATGTGCGCAGGTCATGTATGAGCAGAAATGCCAGAGAGCTGCGCCACTGTGATCTCCCTGGTCAATCTGCTATGAATTGTCCATCCCTAGGCCTAAGCATTTGTGTGTCTACGGCTATATCGAAGTCTATGAGCCAGTGGCCTTTTTGAGTTGAACCACAATCTTATCGACCTCGGCCACGTAACGGTCTGTGAGCTTTTGGAACTGAAGCAAAACGTTCAGAGGGTGTTCTTGACAGATAAGTCTGCTTCACGTACCTCTTCCCGTTCTATGGAATGCTTCTCGTATTTCCCTCTCTTCAAGCTGGCATCGTGCAGTTTGCGGACTTGTACGCGAGTATCCTCCGCCTTGGCTCGGGCAGCGGTGTAAAGGGCAGTTCTAGCTTCTACCGTTGGCCTGTTCATGCGTTCAGACGCGTTTATCGAAGAGAATGCTAGATACGCACTTCGGAACTGGCATTTTTATAGTTCGTGAATCCTGTCGCTGGGGAACAAGATTGGGAAGTTTTGCCTCATAGAGGGCTCGTTCGATATGTTTCGTGTGCTACTTATATGATGCATGAGGACACCAGGGTGGAAGAGAGATTCTGAGACTCACATCTTCGTCAAATACGGTAATCAACAGCATTGACCCATCCCTAACACCCACAGTCGCCACCTCCTCTAGTCTGTGTTCTTCCGGACTGTCTGGCAGCTTGACGCGCACTGAGGACAGTACAGCAGGCGTAACTCTTCCACTCGCACGAGTCTCGACCGCCGCACAGTCTTTCCGGTACCATTCTACGGCAGCTTTCATCTTTTCTTCCGCTTTAGCGTACTCTGCACGAGCCGCCTCGTCGGTGATAGGTTGTTTAGAGCCTGGAATCAGGTTGGCCGTGGATTTGACCTTGGCCGCGTATCTTCGTCGGTGAACAACGGGTGAAGTAGAAGAAGATCCCGAAGGTCGTCCATGGGAGGCAAATGATGATAAGGTAAATAGAGATCTAGAAGTGAGGTTGCAGCGGGCGTGAGTTGCTGCACGAAACAGTGACATCGCTGTCAAGGTAGGAAGTCTCCGGAAGACTTCAAAAAAAGTTGAGAGAGAGAGAGAGTCCGTTTCACATCACGTGCATAAAAAAGGACGCGTCGCGTCCTACCACGTACGGTCGTCGTATGCGTTCTGAGCTTTGATAACAGCATAACCATGCTGCTTGGCCTGGACAACGGTGTTATAGTGCAGGTATATCCCAGCCTCTCATTAGACGAGGTCCTAAACACTCGAAAGGTTGGCATGTGCCATGTGCTCCGCATATCATTCAGTAACCTCTTATGCCACCGACTACGGAGACACGACAGACCAAGTACGGTGTCGCACCTATGTAATGATGTACGAGCTTGATCACTTATAACTTCCCCGTAGAGTGAGAGAAGGCGCATTGTCTGCAGAGGAGTACAGATTGACTTGACTTTCATACAGGAGTAAAATGTAAACGAAGAGTAAAAGTACATACGTAGTACATAGATATAAATTTGAGCATGAATACATACCTGACCGCATCCAGATATACCAAAGATAGACGACTAAGCGATGGGTCCCAATCCCCAATCCCCATGTTGAGCGCGCATGTGGCCATATATTCCATCGCCTCGCGGAAATGTAGCCATACAAACCCAGCAGATGTGGGTCTGACACCTGATGCAAGTGACGTGGTTGCAGCCCTCTGCACGCTCTATGGGTACCTTGCAGCCTGGGCAATTCTTCACATCATGACTGTTGGCCCATTCCTTGAACAGAGTGTCACCGCCATCGCGATCCGGGCACGAGAATCCCTCGTGGTACTCGACATGGCAATCTGGACAAATGCGTAGTAGGCACGAGGGACATTGTAAAACGGTACCTTGCGGTGCAGTTCTATATATCTGTAGGCAGTCGGGGGATGGACAGTAGTGAAATTCTTTCGGATGAGAGTGAACGTGCGACGAGAACGCAGCGTCGACGATTGAATCAAATTCGCCCGCGGAGAGAGCTTCTCGCGCGATCGACAATGATATCCGCTCCGGGCACTTCGCCTCATCGCCCAGGCACGTCAACGGGAAGAATTTGTTCTCCGCGGCGGCATTGAGATATCCGACGAGGCAGGAACGACAATAGGCATGTCCGCAACGAAGAGTGATTCGCAGAGTCACTTGATCGAAGCAGACTGGGCATTCAATGATATTGGTGTGGTGTCGGGGGAGATGTTCTTTCTTGGTTTGCTGAACAATAGCAAGGGCAGCCTCAAAGTCGGTGATGCTACCGCGCACTGTGAGTCTTTGATTCCAAAGATCAAGTGTGACATTGTCTTGGCCGAGTTCCTTTCGCAATCTTGTGAAGTCTGCGGTCAGGAAGAAACCGATGAGACGTCCCGGCAAAGGGATAGAACGAACTTCCCTGGCTTGCAATTCTGCGATTTTGGAGAGTAGTGTACGACGAACACGCTGGCGCTTCTCGGGTGGGCCGAAGAGGGTGAGCATGCGCCTGGTGGTGTCTTTTTGGATGATGATTCCGGGGTTCTGGTGTTCAAGCTCTCCGATGAAGGCTGTACCCGTAGCTTGGAGGAAGAATACGTCCCACGCGACT
>CEMG01181875.1:1449-15738 GCA_001179705.1 Baeospora myosura
CTTCCATCTCTCAAGTCGCTCACCATAGGCTTACCGCCCACCTATACCGAGCCGATTGACTATACGCAGAACGTCTGGCCATTCCAGGCTTACACCTCTTTCCTTTCCCAATCGTCATGTTCCCTCCACACATTGTGCTTCGAGAACATCCGGATGACAGAAGGTGAACTACTCGATGTTCTGAATATCACTCCGACGCTCACCGCGTTGAAAATCCACGAAATACCCGTGCAGGGGGACGAACCTTGTCCGATCATAACGAACGCGCTACTCTCTATCATGACTCATCGCCCCAACCACACTAGCACCCTTCCTGTCCCGCGCTTGACGCACCTCGAGCTCAAAGCCGCACCCTTCTTCGATGACCAGTTCCTCTTAAGGATGATCGAATCGCGTCGGCCGCCACAGTCGTTGCATTCGCATGGCCCTGGCGGCAATGTGGCATGTCTGGAGTATGTAGCCGTCTCCTACATGAATCGGGAAATGGAGCCGACGTGTCTCTCGAGGTTGCGGGAATTGGGAAAGGAGGGCTTGAAGATAATGCTGGACCCCGTAGTGCATGACGTGCCGCCAAGTTTTTCTCCAGGTTCTTGAAAGTGTTATGAGTACCTCGCCTTCAGCAGGCCTGCTATACCACTACCGGTACATCTACTCTCTTCAGAAAATTGTTTACCATCACTGTATGCCTCTACTTCCCTGCTACGTATCTATACATGTTGTCGAAAACGTGCGCGGGATGAGTTGGGGATGAGTTGAAGGTTTGTCCTTGAGCGTAAGCCTATGCTCGGGCTGCTCGGGGGCAACAATTTGATGGAAAACGATTCAGATCGGCGAACCTTTGTCGGCCTTAGCTTGAGAAGCTGTTCAACGTTCAACGTTCAACACTCATCATAACCATCCGCTTTTATCACTTTGTCTATTGTCTATGTACATGTACATAGGTGAATTTCGGCGCGGGCTTGATAGGAAAGGACCAAGTACTGTCTCCGTATTCCGAGTTCTTCGTTCTTCGTTCGCCGTGGACACTACCTAATCATCCCCGAACATAATCTTCAGGTTCTCGATACTCTCGGGGTCTGCCCCCGCAGTGCCTTTGCCTCCGCCTCTGAATGCTTCCTTCACAATGGCAGTCTTCCGCTTCTGAATCTGAACGATGCGGCCTTCGATAGTATTCGCGATCTGCGTTGTTGTGTCAGTTTCACATAGGCGGCGTCAGATAAAAGGAGAGGGGGGGACTCACGATGAAATGCTTGACGTATACAGTTTTATCTTGGCCAAGGCGATGAACGCGGTCGATCGCTAGGTTTCGAGTGAGTCACTTGGCCCATTATCAAACCAAGATCACTTACCTTGATTCTCAGTGGCGGCATTCCACCAGCAATCCATCTACACCATATCACAATCAGTACACACAGGAAGGACGAGAAGATGAGTGGCAAGTAAAAGATCCCAACACACTCACCATGAAGACATGATTGGCAGTAGTCAGCTAGCAAAATAATGAGCATCCGGAACGTTGATTACAGATAGTTGATACGCACATTGAGCCCTACGCCCCCAGCTTTCAGACTGACGATCAAGACCTTCGGTTTCCTCGACACCTCCTTGAATTCCTTGAGAGCAGCGTTTCGCTTTTTGATATCCATTGACCCATCGTATCTATACAGGTCAAAGCGTTCTCGAAGGATCGCTGCTTGTATAAGGTCTAGGAAAGACGTGAATTGCGAGAACACGACGGCGCGGAAGCAGGGATCTTGGTCTCGGAGGCGAGCTGCATACGCAACGGTCAGAACCTATTGAGTAGCCTTCGAGTCAATAGCAAATTGCGGCTTACATAGATTTTTGATCAGAGCGTTAAGTTTGGTAGATGACTGGAAGTCGTTCTTTTGAAGTATGACCTCTGGTTGGGGATTCTGAGAGCTAGCATTGGGTTGAATGGCCTGGATAAGCTCGGTCTCCTGTGGTATTATGGATGGATTGGGTTTGAGTCTGGGGAGACGGCAAGTATTTTTTACACTGACCTTGATGGGGCCTTGACAGGTAGGACATTTAGCTTCCTCCCCCTTTTCCTCGCATGAGGCTAGGTATGTGGTTATACAATCCTTACAGCTGGAGAGAAAAGTTGAGTAGTCTGCCGTCCGTCAGATCAGTGGCACTAACCAGCGGTGCATACAACCGGGTACGATCATCGGACTGTCCATCACATCCAGGCAGATAGGACACTCCGACACATCGTCATCGCCACCCAAATTCGCGAGCACGGTTTCGGCAAAATTGATATTGCCGCTACTGCTGCTACCATCCTTGCTGTCCTCGCCGGAGATATTCCTGAGGATGGTGTTGATGTCTACAGCACCGTCGCTTTCTGGTGAGAGCGCACGCCGGTCTTCGGCCGACAAAACCAGATGAGGGTGAAGCACTGCACGTCGAAGTCTATGAACATAGCGTCAGCATGCGACCCACTTTCTAAGCTGGATATCTTCATTTACCTCATGAGCATCGCCAAGATATGGGTGTAGTTTTTGCTAACGAGACCTTTAGCATTGAGCTGCTCAAAGTTCTTCTTGGCGGAGGTGTAAATGGAGTCGTAAAGCTTTCGTTCTGAGGGTGAGAATTCCAGTTCGTCGACACTGATCTGATGTACAGCGAAAAAGGTCAGCCCCAGAAAGCACGTATTGTGTCAGACTGACCTCCTTCGCTGGCAGATCAACGATCTTGTTTCCCTCGCTATCACGCATGTTCTTCTCGCGTCTGAGAAGAATTGACTCCAGGATCACCTGAACGATCTCAATTGCCTTTTGGTCTCGTGCTAGGAAAGGTAGGGTGATGAAGCTGCAGGGAGGCAGAAAATCAGTTCCCGCAACAAATGAAGTGGAAAGGCGGCTCACGAGCGGAAGAATGAGAAATCTGCCCAGGGTCTGAAGTCCAGGAACTTCCTAGAGAACGATGGCGCCTCGTCAGCTGCGTTCACCGTGGTCAACATTTGACTAACAAGAGTGAGTATAAATCTTCCAGCTTGTTGACGATAGGCGTCCCTGCGGCAACATCAGACGAAGAACGAAAGCAAGAGGATGTCGGATCACGCACCCGTAACCGCCCACCGCAGCCTGGCTCGCAGAGCGTACACAGCCTTTGCAGTCTTGCTGCTACGTGACTTACAAGAATGCGCCTCGTCCAAAACCACTCGTAACCACTCAACTGGGGAAGACTCGTTATTCTTCGTCTCATGACAGTCCGAGCGATCACTCACTCTCAAACACGGGCGATGATCCACTGGACTTCTCCCATTTGGCGTGTTCAGAGGCTAGCACACCATACGAGGTGATGATCACGTTTATTGTCTTGTCGCCGCCGTCCTCGTCCTCCTCGTTCTCCAAAGCAGCCTCGAGATCAAGCCGATTCTGGCCATGCCACACGAGAACCTTGACGGTCCCAGGTTTGCTCGATCTCTGAAGCTCTTCGGACCATTGAGAGAGTAAAGAGGTGGGAGCTACAATGAGCGTCGCAGAAGGCGGCTTTGGTGTCGCTGTTTTCCGCGCAGCGGGACGGAAAGCAGCGTTGAGTTTCATCTGTCGGTTCTTGCTGCCTTGGGCGCGATCTCCGTCGTCCGTGTTGGCCAGATCGGTTCCTAGGTTTGTTTGTATGAGGGCAGATAACATGATAGTTTTACCCATTCCCACTGAACATACGTAGTTAGTCAAGTGGAGCCGAACATTAGTAGAGTGCACACTCACTTTCTGAGGAGGAAGAGGTGAAACGGCAGGACTAGATCAGCAAAGATAAACCAGCTGCGCGAGATGAATTTACCATCTCTATTAAGCATGCATGATATGTAAGTTGCAGATTCAGGGGAAAAGGAGCAGAACTTACGCCAGAATTCCGCCTCTGCAATTCCTCTCTGCTTTAGGAAATTCTAGACTGAGTTCTCCCGAATATGGGTTAAAATAAAAAGGTTTCTCGTCCTCAGTCAAGTCGATGATATCGTCGTCCCCTGGCTTGGCTGGAAAACCGTACCTGGACGGCTGTAAGATCGAGAAGACAGGTTGCATGGTCGACTTACTGGCTCCATAACGGATGCATTGAGGAAGCATCCCTGGCATCTGTTTTTCCGGTCTCCAGCGAATGCATCCAGCTGATACAAAGGAGTCAGTTGACGACGAAACCATCACGAGAGATGACATCTTCACTAACAAAAGGGCTTGTTTTTGATAACCACGAAGTGTAAGACTGAAATTATCCTTTGGTTCCATCTCATTCATTGTGCGATCGTTGTGTTGTGCCCTTGCGAACATGTGAGCTTTTCAACGAAACGGTGTGCCTGAGGAAGACGGCTACCTCTTGTATATCATGTCAAGGTCGTTCTTGGACAGGTCCTCTTCATCGTCGACTTCAATCTCCTCACCATCACCAACAATCTCAGTGACTTTCTTGGTCTTACGCTGGGAAAATATCTTCAAAGCTTCCTCGTGGAGCTGTTCATCAGTCTTACGACTTTTGACGTTGACGCCAGCTTGGGGTTTGAGACCGACGACTTCGAATAATTTGAGGATGGAGGTTTTGCGTTCTCGTAGATTTGTTTCGTCTATCGTCTCCATGCCTTCGCCGAACATAGCCTTGGGGGTGTCCTGTGAGCGAGATGCCTTGGAAGTGGGGTTGAACGCAGAAGGAAGCATGTATATATCAACAGACACAATGAGACTGGCGCCAGTGGTCAGTTTGTCAGGACAGTCTGTCATCTTTCCGCGAAGCTCGACGATGTCTGGAGAGTTATAGATAAGAATCTGGCCTTCTGCAGAAAGGATTTCACAGACCTAAATCGAGAAGCTTGGAGACCCATACACCGACATCCTGGGGTAGACGGCCAAATTCTTCATTTTATCGACTCAATGGTTGTCCGTTCAATGATTTGAGTGGCCACTCACCAACGCCCCGAGAGTTGAGCAGTCGAACAATAGAGTCTTGCTTCTTCTTGGACGACTTCACCGGTTGAGCTTTCAACATAGTTGCGAGCGATAGCTGCTTCCCTTTGCCTTTCTTCTCTTCTCCTTTCTTTTTGCCACTCCCTGCCGCTTTGGACGAGTCCTTGGAATCCTCCAGCCTGTCTCGTTCAATGCGAACAGTCTCATTCCTCTTGATGTATCCCTTTCCAGATACATTACTCCATGCATTTGGGATGAGGAATTCTCCAATGTACGTCGGGATGAATGTAAGGGGGTTGGAGGGTCCGGCGCGTGGTGAAACGCGACGTTTCTTTGTTGGAGGAGGACGAGGGCCTCGGTCAGGCGCCGGAGAGGTTGAAGGAGTAGATGGGCGCTCGGAAAATGCGCTGACACTAGATGCTCGAGGGACGTCCTCCAACAGAATTATATCGTCATCGCTATCGTCTGGGATTTCCAAAGGAACAGGTCTCTTTTTCTTTATCGGCGATGATGGTCCAGCAATGGGGTATTTATCATCCTCGTCGTCGCTACTGGGAAGAAACAGACCCGTGGTGACCGATACAGGTTCGGAGGCGGGCAGCTGGTCGTGAATTTCGTCCTCTGGAAGCGTCTCAACGTCCATTTTCGCGTCCTCCTCTTCTTCATCTGAGCCAGCAAAGAACAGTCCACTCGGGGGCTCTTCGAGCATTTCTGTATCAGACATCGTGGTAAGAGATATGAGAGTCAGAATCTTCGGACGCGTCGAGCTCAACGCGTAATAATTGGCGAGAAAAACAAGCGAAAATAACTCGTAAAATATTGCTCTTGCCTTTAGATTCCTTCATCCATCCAAAAAATGCAGCGCGGCCTCGGTATGGTACGAATATCTACTATGTGATTTGATTCTTCATCTGCTGAACTTGTATATAGCAACCTACTGTGGTCCTCCTACGGGAGGGCACAGATACATCGCAAGGAAACCCTCAATTACTCTCCAACATTTCGGCATGCCTTGCCGTCGCTGAGACACTCTCGAGTACTCTCGGACCAAGGGGTATGGACAAGCTGATTGTGTCAGACCGGGGAGAGGCTCAGATCACCAACGATGGCGCGACAATCCTTAAACTCCTCGACATTATACATCCTGCCGCACGGACACTCGTTGATATTGCTCGGGCACAGGACGCTGAGGTTGGCGATGGAACAACGAGTGTTGTGCTCCTGGCTGCTCAGTTCTTGAAGGAGGTTCGGGGTTTCATTGAGGATGGTGTCAGCCCGCATATCATCATGAAAGGATTCAGACAAGCGTCGCAGCTGGTACGCGTAACCCTTTTATTCAGTCCAGTAAAATTCTCATCGGAGCCCTAGGCAATGGAACGGATAAAAGAGATCCAGGTCACAGTGGAGAAGTCGGATCCAGAGTAAGTCGATGCCCTTCTACTCTACATTCAAATCTGAACATCTCTCCAGGCGTTTCCGCTCCCTTCTGCTAAAATGTGCCTCGACATCAATGTCCTCAAAACTGATCCACTCAGAAAAGCCATTCTTCTCTGCTATGGTCGTTGATGCCGTCCAATGCCTTGATCAGGATGATTTGGACGAATCACTCATCGGTGTCAAGAAGATCGCAGGAGGTGGAATGCAAGATTCCCTCCTCGTTCAAGGTGTCGCCTTCAAAAAGACATTTACATACGCTGGTGCCGAGCAGCAGCCCAAATCCTTCAAGGATCCCCTCATCCTCTGTTTGAATGTCGAATTGGAGCTGAAGGCGGAGAAGGACAATGCTGAGGTTCGGGTTGAGGCTGTTGCTGACTACCAGGCCATCGTAGATGCTGAGTGGGAGATCATCTACCGCAAACTGGAGGCAATCGAAAAGACGGGCGCGAAAGTGGTGCTCAGCAAACTCCCAGTCGGTGATCTGGCTACACAGTTTTTCGCGGACCGCGACATCTTCTGCGCTGGCCGCGTGGCTGCTGGTGACCTCCGAAGAGTCGTCCAGGCCGTCGGTGGCACAATTCAGGCGACATGCTCAGACATCACCCGTGAGCATCTCGGCACTTGCGGCACCTTCCAGGAGAAGCAGATTGGAGGTGAAAGGTACAATCTGTTCCAAGACTGCCCTAAAGCGAAGACTTGCACATTGCTCCTTCGTGGCGGAGCGGAGCAGTTCATCGAGGAGGTGGAGAGGAGTCTGCACGATGCGATCATGGTCGTGAAAAGAGCTATCCGTAATGGGGATGTGGTTGCAGGAGGTGGGGCTATCGAGGCAAGTGGCTCATCATGACTTGACGATGTTCTCTTTTTGACAATATCTTATCAGATGGACCTTTCCGCCCATATTCGCAAGCACGCTCTGTCCATCCCTGGCAAGCTGCAGCTCATCCAGTCCGCTTTCGCGAAAGCACTGGAGGTCATCCCTCGGCAAATTTGTGACAACGCTGGCCTCGATTCCACCGATATCCTCAACAAACTACGCATGCGACATGCGAATGGTGATAAGTGGTTTGGTGTCGACGTCGATGGTGTTACCGGCGTCCGGGATAACATGGATGCCTTCGTGTGGGAGCCCAGTCTCGTTAAGCTCAACGCGATCAGCAGTGCTACGGAAGCAGCATGTTTGATCCTCAGTGTAGATGAAACTGTCCGAAACCCGCAGAGTGAAGCAGTACGTTGTTTTTGTTTCCGTCCTCTCATTATTCAAAATCGTTCTGACTTCCGTTTGTAGCAGGGCGCCGGACCAAAGGCACCACCGGGGACGGCTCAGAGAGCGTTGAGAGGCCGAGGAAGAGGAGCGCCAAGGCGCTAAATGTACTACTGACCATGGTGTCCCTTAGATATTATCATCTTGATAGTTTGTTCCACCACCATTATTGATCAAAATCGTCCCGAAAAAGGCAAATGTACCTCCAAAAAGAGATATCACACCAACGTTTACACCAATTGCGCCATCCCTGCTTCTCAGAGCGCCATGATTATTGCATGATTATGACTGCGTGTCTGGGAAAGAATTACATGTTTATGCAACCTTTTTGACCGTGATGCTTATCTTTCTCGCGCAGGTTATAAAGGATGGTAGAAGAAGCTGGGAAGAGAAGGAAGATCCTCCCTTTCTTCCCATCGCCCTGGTCTAACAATGTCGACCCGCCTTTTGAGCGAGAAGCCCCCGTCGTTCGATGACGAGAAGCGAAGCTTGACGCCAGCTGAAGGTTCTATCACCAGCAACGAAAAGGCGCCTCCACTAGCTGCACCGGTCGCTAAACCAACTGGGATATTCCGAGGGCGAAAGCAGGTCGTGGATCTGGACAGCATAGCTACTCAGCCTTCGGTCTTCGACGATCCCGTTTCCCTTGAGGTTTACCGTCCACCTCCACAATATGAAAATACCCACCGATTCGACCCGAACGCGCGTTGGACGTGGAGAGAAGAGAAGGTACTATACCTCTTGGCGCGTAATCCCTTTCTGCTGTACTTAAGACCTTTCTCCAGCGCATCGTTCGTAAAATCGACTACCGTATCATGATATGGGCAGCAATCATGTTCTTTGGCCTTGACTTGGACCGCACGAATGTGCAACAAGCTAACACGGATAATTTTCTTGGCGACCTGAACATGACCACAAATGATTTCAATCTCGGAAACACACTTTTCAGGCTTGCTTTCCTTATTGCAGGTATGACTCGCGTTTAGAGGCGTTCACAGGCATGATTCTGACCGAACCTTAGAGCTGCCATCCCAACTCATTTCAAAACGCGTCGGCCCCGATGTATGGATCCCTAGTCAAGTACGTACATCAGCGACTTGTCTGTCCCAACATGTGTATTGACCTCCGTGCTAGATCTGTTTATGGAGCACCGTTGCCTTCAGTCAGTTTTGGCTGCAGGGTCGTGCATCTTTTTTGGCCACCAGGTACATCTTCTACTCAGGACATACCCCCATATCCTCGGTTGCTTACCACAGTCTACTTAGATTCCTCCTGGGTTTCTTACAAGGAGGTTTCATACCCGACACCGTGCTCTATCTATCGTATTATTACACGAAGACCGAGCGTGCGTATATCCAGTGACATCTCTCGTACACCAGATTAACGTGTTATATGTAGTTCCCATTCGACTCGCGTTCTTCTGGGTATCTAATTACGTCTCGCACATCATAAGTGCATTTCTGGCCACTGGAATCTTGCGCCTTCGGGGAGCCGGAGGCAGGGCTGGATGGCGATACCTGTTCCTCATAGAAGGGTTGTTGACGCTTGGAGTCGGGATCGCTTCATTCTTCTTGATGCCTCCCGGGCCCACACAAACCAAAACCTGGTTCCGACCCAAAGGTTGGTTTACCGAACGGTGCGTTAATCTTGTTCAGACTCTATCTGGCCAACTCTGAATCCTTTTACTCAGAGAGGAAATCATCATGGTGAACAGGTAATTAAGTGAAATGAAACATTTTGCTTGAATTCTCATGCAATTATTGCAGAGTGCTTCGAGATGATCCTTCCAAATCAGACATGCACAATCGTGAAGGTCTTTCCCCTCGAATGATCTGGCAGGCATTACGCGACTGGAGGATGTGGCCCATATATTTCCTTGGCATCGTCCACATGAGTGCGTGTCTAGACTACCTCCTCTCTTCTCTGCTTGGCTGAAATATCTCTTCGGATAGTCCCTGTCGGTCCGCCGCAAACCTACCTTACGCTCTCCCTCCGCAACCTCGGATTTAACACTACACAGTCAAATCTCTTGACTATACCGTCGACTGTTATCGGCATGCTCCTCCTCCTCTTCACTGCTTTCCTCAGTGAATCTGTCAACAGTCGCGTTCTTGCGACGATCGTCTTGCAAGTATGGGCATTGCCGCTCCTGATCGCCCTGTACACATTCAACCACCAGACGTCGCAATGGGTGTATTTTGCGGTCGTCACTTTGATCACTGGATTCCCTTATGTCCATCCAATCCAGGTAGCCTGGGCATCGAGAAATTCGTACAGTGTTCGAACACGGTGCGTACTTTTGTGGACTGTGTACTCTCGGCTCCCAATCTCACTTTGTCACTCAATATTAGGACCATATCTGCGAGGTATGTTGAATTGGCATCTTGTCTGTCTCCTCTGCTCAACTTTGATTCATCTAGCGTCTATAATATGTTCGTGCAAGCTGGAGCAATCATATATAACCAGATTTACAGATCCGACGACAAAGTTAGTGCACGATGATCCTTGCGTGTGGTACCTAAACTAACTCGGGCGGTCTTTCTAGCCACTGTGTACGCTATTTCACAAAGACCATCCTGCGAGAATCATGTACTCATCTCGATGTTTTCGATAGATAAACGCGGAAACAAGATCTTGATTGCCATCTGCAGCATGAATATATGCCTTTACATTGGGACATTCTTCTTCTATCGAGCTCTCAACAAACGTAGAGAAAAGGTATGGGATTCGTGGTCAAAGAAGGTACGTCAAAATCCGTATAAATTATTGACTTGAATCTGACACGCTCGGTACTCAGGAACAACAGGAATACACGGAGACTACAAAAGACGTTGGAAACCAGAGACTTGACTTCCGTTTTGCATACTAGTAATACCAGACTTTACAGCTTTGATGAAGCAATTGTAGCATAGATGTCGACGAATGAACGAATAAGGGCTCGCTCGGTATGCTGTGCGCTCTCTACCTGGCGGACATGACACTTGTCTGCATCGGCCCTTTACAATCGAGCGATCCACCGTTTGGCTCACCGTTGTTGGAGACAAGGATGTTCAACGTCTGCATCTGTGAGCGGTCGCAGCCATGCACGCATGGATTGAAACGTTGAGAAATAAATGATCAAAATACTAAATATTAATGCCGGCTCCTACGTATCCTAATCTTATCCTCCGCCTGTGCTCGCCGTTTTCTGGATCTTCTCTCAGCAACGGCGACCCTCCTCATCAGTTGTTCCTCATCCATGAACTTGCCGCCCACATCGATGAACTGGACAGTCGGCCGGCCAGGCTTGGTCACAACTTGCACCTTTTTCTTAGGTGTCTTGATAGTGTCAGTATCCTTGATACGAGGCATCAACTTGTCCTTCTGTTCTTTCGAATACTTCGCGAGCCGGATGGCCATGGCTTTGGCATGTTCGAGGGAGGCAGGGACAGTGGGTTCCTGCGAGAAGTAGTGCATCGTCAGCATAGTTGGTTGGGGACACAGCATAAAACGACGTACGCTTCCGTCCTCAGGAATAGACTCCCAGTATAGACGCTGATAGCGCTGTCGAGCAGCATCACGTTGCTCCATCTCTTCTAGAGTATCCGCCTCGTGCACGTCATATCTTGACCAATCCGCGGTCTGAGCTTCTTTGCCGGGGAGACTGGGACCTGTCACTCCTAATATTCTCTCCATCCCAAATTGGAAACCTATCTGCAAAGGTTTTTGCTGCACGAATATAACGAAGATCAGTAATAGATCTAAGAATAAGATGCAAGGTGAGGGAAAGCATTCAGATAGGGTTGTACTCGTTATAACCAGGGTTCCGGGCTATGGAAGACACCACGGAAAGTATTTCGTTTCGCGAATGAATTTGATAGACTTATCAAGAACAATGGGGTTGGAGCAGAGAGCAGAGAATGACGACTCACTTCCTGAAAGAACACGATACGGCAAGGCATATTGGTTAGTCGTTATAATTTTCACATATCAGTGAAGAGAATACCTGCGAGATAAGTGTGTTAGCATGGGTTGTTGAAGTGAGAGAAATGAGATGGAATCAGGTATTAAAAAAAGGTGTAACCATATAGATGTCTTAAAGACTAATCGTATAATATAAACATCATGCGTCCCGTCTGATGACGGGGTGGAATCGAAGAGAGCATGTTACGAACCTTGACCCATGCTGCCTCCATTCCCTTGAGCCGCAAAATTGCATCCACTCGTTTCATGCTGACATGATATTTTTGGGACAGTACTCTGACGCTATTCGCCTCGGGGTCCTTCATGAATTCAACATACATCCGTGTCCGTTGTGCGTCGGACATTGGAGTTGGAGGTTTGAATGACGTGTTCATAGGAAAGGGCTGGATTTACGTGTTGCGTCAGCTGCCTCGCTCGAAGATGGTAGGGAAGAAAGACGAACTCAACTACTTGGTTACCGAGCCAATTACGAGGCCTTGTTGCATCCTTGAATGGGGCCCCAATGCCTTGGATGAATTCTCGATAACTTCTTGGTTGCGCTACTGATCGTTCTTCATCCTCCTCCTCGTCCTCTTCTTGCTCCTCTTGCTCTTTTGCTGGTTCTGGTTCAGGAGCAAGGCCGCTGAGCTCAGGGGTTGTCGAAGTAGTGATATGCCGTCGAGAGCATTGCTGGGGCAGTGGTCGCAACGTCGGTCTCGAGGCTCTGAAGACGAGACGAAGGACAGATGCCATGGAATTCGAGTTCAGAATTTTTTTGAACGTTTTTGTCGCCTCCGGTCACGTGCACAGGCCCACCTGAGCCGAATCCCGACGTCGAGCGCCGAGCGGAAACCTCAATGATTTTCGCTCTTTGAATTTCAAATCCCTCTGTACTACAGTGACTGCTGTGTCTTCTCTTCTCATTCGCCCAGCTCATGTTGGTTCCAGATCACTCAGATCTTTTCCTTCTTCTAAGGCAATTTTGCTCTCTCGTACCTCCAATCTCTCTTTTTTTCCCGGATCATCTACCTGCCTCAGATGTCCACGATTTCCTGGTAGCCTCTATCTTATTACACCCTCATCTGCAACAATATCCACCATCGAAACAATACCAGAAGTCATTTTGGAAATGGTGTATATCCCATCTAGAGACCAAGGATGTCGAAATTAGTCCATTTATTCTAGACAATTATATGTCTCTCTTAACTCCTGCCGGACCGTATGTGCTCAACACCTTCCGGTCAACTGCCTTCTTCATGCGTATCCCAGGAGTCCCGGCGATACCTCACCGTCCATGCGAGATCAAATATGTCCTAGAGGGGTCCCCTTGTTGACCTTCGCTCCGACCGAGTCCTACATCACCCATTTTTGGAAGCCCGTCGCTGCAGCCAGGCAAGATTCTGAGATGGATCCCAACGATTATCAAACAGCTACGCTCTTCGAATCCCGCACCACCATTGAGAGCGGTACCACGGGACTTCGCACTTGGTTTGCTAGTTTTGCACTGGCGCAGTACCTGATCTCACATCCAAGTGAGTGCACGGTTCTGTTGAACGTACAAGTCCTGCCTTGTATAATGCTATTTCAATAGATCTCGTGGAAGATAAACGTGTCCTGGAACTCGGATCGGGAAGTGGTTTAATCGGGATCGTTGTCGCGAGTCTACAGACTTTAATTGTTGCGCCGTCTGGCGGAGCTCTTTGGCTGACAGATGTTAACGAAGACGTCCTCGCCAGATGTCGCAGCAACATCCAACTTCCATGCAGCAAGTAGTGCAACCGTCGCTATCTGATTGACGTCTGATGTCTCCTCTACTTCCCAGACCTCTCCCACTCGCATCGTAACGTTGACTATCGTCTTCTCGACTGGTCGCTCGCATTGGACGCTGATCACTCCTCTCTTGACCATCTGCTGCATAATGACATTGATGCTGAACTCCTACTCGGTGCTGATATCGTACGTCCGCATCAACCGATGTCGTTGGTCTGTAAAACTTAAGTTAGGATAGGTATTCGATCCTGACTTAATACTCCCACTAACTGCCCTGCTACGCCTGGCCTTACAACCAAGCCCTAAAACCGTTAAAAGGATGGCTATAATTGCTTTGACAATGCGCAACGAGGATACGATGGCAAGATTCTTGCTGGCTGCTCAAGGTCAGTTCTATGTCAGACTACCCTGCCATTTGGCCGTCCTGCTAACTGCGATTATCAGAGGAAGGATTGGTAGTCGAAAATCTGGAGCCCGAAACAACACAGACGATGTTCATCGACAGTGTAGTTGGGGATTTTGATTCCGATAACGAGGTTAGAATCATGCGGATCACATTAGAAAAAGAATTTCTGTACGCAATCACAAACGCTTCAAAATGATGTTGTACGACCTAGTATCAGACCGAAAAGGTAACCTCGTCGTCGCGTCTGTTGATGAAGTCTTCAGATGCACCACGCCTCGCATGAGCTGAGCGCAGACTGTCCACTTCTGCCATAAGCAGGGATACCTACAGTATGACATAGCAGTCTGCATTCATATATCATTGTGTAAGGCTGGAATACTATGTACTTAGTACTAGTAGGCCGTAACGGTGCCAAGCAAGGCGCCGGCCAAATGGTCCTCGGAACTGAAGAATTGAGCACACCTCAAGCACACCTATAATAATAATCCTGAAAACCCATTATGGTATATCATTATAATGCTAGTGAACCCGTTCCTCCTCTATAAATCCCT
>CEMG01181877.1:0-72982 GCA_001179705.1 Baeospora myosura
ATATGGGAATCCGGCGAGTTCACGGTTGAGCGCGGAGGTAGTGGCGTTCCGCATCACATGGTAGCCCACGAACGGAAACGCTCTATACGCGTGTTCACACTGGAGCAAAGGATCGTCGAGCGCAACTCTACGCTGAACATTGCGAGTTAATCGCTGGATAGTCCAGAACGTCTCAAAGGCAAGGGACTCCGGCAGAGGCTCGGATGGAAGATCGACGAGAAGGAACCTCAAGAAGGCAGCAGTTCTGAAATCTGAGGAACTCAGGCCGTCCTCAGCTGGAGAAGTTCCGCAGCGTCATGGTTACATTTCCAAGAGTTGATACTCTACGCGGGCGTAGACGAGAGTGGGCCCTTGTACAATTTCTCAAGCAGCGTTGTGATGCTGCGAGATGTTCATGTAGGAAAACAAACAGTAATATGCCAGTTAATTCATGTCGAACAAGCCCAGACAAGCCCGTCGTTGGACTCAGAATGATACGGGGACCTTTGCGTTGGCCAAGACTCGTCACTCGACACGACATCGATATCAGTTGTCTCCATGACCACTGAGTTTTGAGCCACATCCGGTTCGACGACTTGCAAGGCATCCAGGCAGGTATAAGGATAACGTTCAGAGATGTCAGAGAGCCATAGTATTGCCAGATATTAGCCACCATTCCGGGTCACTGTGGCCCAGGACTGTAAGAGAAAAGAGAAAGACGAGAGTCACTCGGTGATTCAAGAGAGCACTCGATTGTACAAGATCGTTCAATACATGTAGGAGAAAAGAGAAGAGAGTCGGAAAGACCGTCGGAGCTGCGGGCCGCTGATACTTAAGCGCTATTGAACCTACGTGGACAAACAAACATCATCACCATCTACGGTACCTAACCTTCACAACGACTTACGACAGCTCAACCNNNGCTCAACCAACCGAATCATTCTGGTTTCATCTCTATCTCATTCAAAGGATCATGCCGAACTCGAATTTCCCTGCGATTATATCCTCCAGTACTACAACAAGTGATCCAATGATACATACGATACAAAATGGTTGAAATCCACGAAATAGCAACGAAAACAACGAAAGCAACTAGTAGTCCATCTTCTTTCCATCCATACTACGCGACATGGAGGACCCACGTCTCACTCTCCGTTGGGCACCTCGACAATCCCATAAATCGATGTCGACCACCTAAATACCTCAGTCTCGTCGGTGTTTCCTCCCCAACACGATACGACGACGTCTCGCGCCTGTTACTCTCCGACCTCCCCATCAATAACGTTGTACCTCCCTGGGACCCTTGATGCGCCCCAGCCCCATATCCAACTATTGGAATCTGCAGTGCACCACAAATCGCACCGAGGACATCGGCGACGTTGACGTACGCACATGTTGACCTATGGACCACTATCGGCCACGGCAGAACGGGTGATACCACTGCTAGCGACGGCAGCGGTGGGTACGTCGCACACTCGAGGAGAGCATGTGGTTGGGATTGTGGGGGTATGATGTGGGACGGCGGAAGAGAGAGGTTCACCCGGATTGGGGGCTCACTCCCTGTGTATTCGAGAATGGGATTCATCACCACGACCACTGCATCGGCGAGATTGTTTTGAGCAGGGAGAGGAATGCATCGCTGGGTCGGTCTGCTGGGAGGGACGAGGTGGGATGGGGTCCCAGTGACGGGTGCCAGGGGTCCGTCACGCACGGACCACCTTTGCATGATCGTGGCCGGCGACGGCATATGAGGCTGGGGGCGCGATATCTCGCCGTGCTCCCACCCAGTAGTTGTGTGTGGTGAGGGATAGGGAGCCAGCTGGGGACTCTGCGACGGGATCTGGTGCTGGTGGACATGTGGCTGCGAGCCTCGCAGTTGTCTGGGGCTGTCGGTGCCGAATCCAATTGGGGTCGAGACGTGCAGTGGGGTGTGCATTGGCGAGTGCGAGTGGGGTGCGAACCGTCGACGAGGAGGATGGTGAGACGGCCTGCAGAGAGATGGGTTAACTGGAGTCATGGACGACGACGACGTCGGGAGTCGGAATCGACAGGATCTGTGAGTGCTCACCTGGAGTGTTTGTGGGGGGGTGCGAGGGGTGACAGAGGTCTGGGGTGAGGAGACGAAATGGAACGGGGGCGACGGTGGTGGTTTGGTCTGGAGATGGAGGTGTGGGACAAGTTGGGGGGGTAAAAGTGCAATTGCGCTGGGTGGCCACCTCCCTGGGTCGACTCCCATTTCGAACGCTACTTTGCTGAGGTTAGGGTAATGGTACGTGACTTACCTCCGTTCGGGACTTGGAAGATCCTGAATCCTGCTTCCTGACACAGCGTGACTTCGAGTTTTTAGCGCGCAAAGCAGTTCTCCAGGCGCCTCGAAGAGGGATTCTACTAAGACACCGGATTTTGGCGTGCAATCTTCACCCGTCACGGAGCAAAGAGGTGCCCTGTCCAACAAGATTTCTGCTGTGCAGTACCTTACTGTCCTTCAGGCGCCTCCTCGAAGAGGATGTGATCATCACCGAAGATTCCCATCCCACCCTCCTCCCACTCGTAACAATGTGCACCCGTCCCTTGTACCCGTCTTGTCCCACAGAATCACCGCTGTGCAGCCCCTTCTTTCGTCACTGTGCGTTAGGCGCCAAGGAGGAGATGATCATGTCACCGTACAGAATATGGTTGCCCAGACTTCACTCGCAACAACAGGCACCGGCGTCCTTGCCAACAATTGTATCACGGTTCAGTACCTCACTCTATCATTGGTACCTGATGCTCGATATGTCTTCTCATTGAGTGCTCGGGCTCGGTGAGGCACCATCAATGACATGGGCAGCTCGACTTCTCTCCTTCGAAGGTTTAATCCTCACAGGTCATGATCCCGCTCGTCATAATGTCTGTACTTAGAACGACGATCGTTCCGGCGCATCAGTTGTTGATACCCCTACCAGCCCCTACCTGTGCATCGCCACTGAATATATACCCTTTTAGTCCTATTCTATTTCTTTCAAGTTGAAGTGTTAACCCCCCTAATCTCCGGTCAACTCTCCAACGAACCCTGCATGACCTGCACTGCACTTCCAGCCAACTCAACACTCTTGACCTCCCCACCCTCACCTATCTCCACATCCACTCTGATATCACTTCTCCTTCCCATCTCCACCCCTTGAACGACTTCAAACGTCCAGTTTCCCGGTCCCTTCCTCTTGCCCAAAAACGCTCCAAGCGTCGAAGCAGCCGACCCAGTCGCCGGGTCCTCCAGCGGCCCGTGCAACATCCTCGTCCTAATCGTCCCATCCTCCTTCTCCACAAACGCGTACAGCGGTGCGAACCCACCTCGAGCCCACTCTCCCAAATGCTCATCCGGAACGGCGAGCCTCTCGGAGTATGGTTGCAATTTCCCCAAAGCTTCCTCGGAAGTCAGCTGGACTGCGAAGATAGGCATGCCTTTGACGATGGACGCGACGGGCTCTGCGGCGTCGCCTCGGACGTAGTCTGTGGGTTTCAGCAGAGGCTGTGAGGATTTGAGGGCAGGCTGGTGATATAGCCCGTGCTCCTTGAAGTCAGTGGGCACATGTACTCGCACGCCTTGGGATTGGCGGTGCACAGGAATATCGCCGGCTTTTGTGCGTAGAGTTATCGTGTCGATGTTTGGGTTCTGGGAGAGCAAGTACCATGCGGTGCCGACCGTTGGGTGGCCTGCGAATGGAATCTCTGCTGTTGTCGTGAAGATGTCGATGGTGATCGGAGACTCAAAGTCTGATTCCGCGGCGGGCTCGTGGAAGAAGACCGTTTCGCTCAAATTGAACTCTCGCGCGATCAATTGTTTCCGGTCCTGAGAGAGAGAAGCCGAAGGTGGAAGGTGAACGATTGCGAGAGGGTTTCCTAGGTATCTGCTGGTGGTGAAGACGTCGAGGGTGGCATATTTGAAGGACATTATACAAGTGCAAAGTTATCGGTGGTGGCCGTAGAGAGCGACTCAAGTCGAGTATCATATGACTCAAATGCCTTGCGCTTGCTTATCAATTTTCTCAATGACCCACCATCGATCCTGTGACATACGAACGCCATATCCCTATGTGATGGCGTGGCCACCTCTTGGTCGTCCTCAGACAAGCACCGTGCATGGTATTAGTCGAATTGAGCTGTGGAATCGTTGAGCGCACCTGTCAGAGCCTGGAGGACGGCAGAGCGCACAAAGGCAGCAGGCTACTCGCGGATGTTTGTTTCTCAGGTCGAAGGCATGGCGCGCACAACTACGCCAGGGAGTGCGCCGGCTGACCCGGGCCGCGACTCCGACCGCCCGAATTTCCTGAGTTCCAACAAAGCCGTCCAGCATATGCATTGCCGATTTTGCAACTTGCAATTTATCTACGGGGAATTTTCGCTGACGAACACATCACTGGATGCTTTTCCGTCCACAAATCTGGCTGAGTCGATAAAAGTTGTCACAAGTACTGTATAGCTGTTCGAGTATTCCATTCCATGACAATGGTGTTACAGATCGATATTTATTTTATACGACTTTTCTACAGACATCGGATTTCAGAACATCACACTCGCTAACTGATGGCGGTCAGCCTGAGCAATACACAAAAATCATGAGAAAACAAGCTCACCAGAAACAAGGTTGGCGGGACACAAGTATGATGTGTGGTCGTCGTGCCACCTCTTACTCTCCTGTTTGCTCGTCGACGTCCATGGACGAGTCATCCCGCGATACAAACGAACAATCACCCTCGATATCCCAAGTAACGGCAATCTGCACCGTAGTCACGACTTGACAAGTCTGAGGATCATGATCGGCAGGCGGCAGAGCCTGAGCATCTGCATGCAACTCCTCTGGTTTTATAGTACGATCATCTAATCGTACTTCTACCTGAGGATAAGAACAGGCGCGCGTTAGTGCGCAGACACTGCGATGATTTCAACGAGATGCGTACTGACCACAATGCGTTTTTGAGCACGCCCGTCTGCTGGGTCTCCGGTGTGCATAACTGGCGGAGTCTGATATATATCACGCAGTCTGAGCCCCAGGAAGGCATCCTATATAACGAGGACACGTACCACATGAGTATCGGCCTGAGTAGCCTCCTGGAGGTTGGGATGCAGGATGCACTCAGCATTGGCATACGAGGCTTGCGGGGAGTTGCGGACGAGCCTACTCGTAGTAGTAATGATTGCACAAGTGGCCTTCATGAGTGTTGAGCGATGGCGGAATGGGGTTCCAAGCTTTGTAGGGAAACAACTCCTGCGTGCCTCTGTTTTTTAAAGGCGAGGGCGTTATTTTAACGTACTAATGTGGCGGGTCTGTAAACGGAAAGGGACATTCTTTGTTCAAAATAGACACATTCTGATGAGGCGACGAAGCCCTTGTCAGTTCAGCACCTAACATACCTCTGCATCACCGCATCTTCCTTCCTTCGTTCCCTCCAAAGTCTGGCGATCTTGAAACTGATTGAGACCGGAGTAATCATCACCCATTCAATTATGACGATCAAGAATGTCGACATGAATGTGAGGTCCTTTAGCTACAGGGTTCGACCCTACGTTTGGCGATCCCGGAAAGTGGGTATTTTGTTTACCACCCTGATGTCCAAAGCGGTCGCTGTACAGTCCCACACGTGTAGGAATAGCAGATATATTGACTTTTGGGTATGTTCTTTCATGTTTTGGACGTTAGGATTATGTCGTGGCGAGCGTTCTTGGTGAGATATAACCTACATAGGCCGTAAGTCGTGGGCAACACGAAGAGCAAAGCTAAGAAAGACTAGGAAAGAGCCTCCCATTGGTCGATATGCATATTCACAACTAGAAGCGAGAACGTTCAAACGGAAGGACTGCGCCAGAAGGTCCTGTTTTCTACGGTCAAAAAGTGGAGCCCACCGTATGTTCACAATGAACGGACCGGGCGAGATCAACTGACATAGAGTAGTTCGTGGGCGTTTACTTACGACGAAGCACCTTGAAGACTTGAAGTGCCTGTGATCAGCGTGGAACTAAAGAAGTTCTTTCGAGGAAGCTTGATGAGGAATTGATGAGCCAGGATGAGCCCTACCGCTTACTCACCTGGGTGCCCCCAAATCTCTTCCCAATCTCTTATGCCGGTGGAACTGATCAGCCACATAGGCAGTTGGCGACCTGTTGATCTTGCTCTGGGTTTGGGCCCGTCCCTAGATTAACACCCTCTGTCATTGGCTAAAGACGGAAGGTGTGATTAACTTTCGTGTGAAATCCGTCGGCAGAGCTATTATTCCGATGCAGAATTTAAGTGTTGATACATGGTATGGAGATAAGAATACAATTTACAACCTTTACAAACTTTATGGTATTCCCTGGCGCCTTGACTGACTTCTTTCTCTAACTGTCCGTTCCACCACCCGGAAACACCCCGGAATTCAAAACAGCATGACCGACACGACTTGGGAAGATCCAGAGACTTCTAGTATGATCCCGTCGTAGCCGTGTACTATGAGCCATGAATACGACGCGTAAGCATACGCGACCTGGGAGCTGTAAATCACTTACGACGCGTCGTCGCACTCCCCAAGTTGATGTTGTCCTCCTCGTTCGTCCGATCAAGAAGCATTGACGGGGGAGGCTCGTGAGGACTTAGGAAATGGCTTATTGTTTCGAACTGCGCATCGTAATGGCGATGGCGATGGAAACAGTAAAATCAGAAGGTGAGGGTTGAAGAGTTAGATAAGAGTTTGGTGAGTAAAGTGAATGTAGGTGGAACTGGATGTGGATGATGATATCATGCACAAGACTCACCCTATCATAGAATCGCTTTCGTGGAGGCGTGTCTTCGTGGAGCAAGGAATATGTGTTAGTACCACAAAAGGATGAAAACACCCGAGTAAAGGCTTACCATCCTCGTCATCTTCAGGCTTACCTTCGATCTCCCAGTTACATCGCTTATACCGTTGAAATAGAGGAGACCCGGGCTTCGAGAGGTTCAGAGAGAGAACACATATTCAACAGATATAGAAGAATGGCAACATACCACGTTGGAGTGCAGTATAATCTTCTTAACGCGATGTGTATCCCCTGATATCAAGAAGTCGATGCCATGCTGGAAGTAATTATAGAAATCTGACGAAACGACGCGAAGTCAGAATCCAGATCGGACGGACTGCGAGAACTACCTCGTATGACAACAAGGAGTATAAAGAATGCGTATTGCAGCAACTCACAACCTGTTTCCGCGTCATCTTCCGGGACCTTGCTAGATGAGTGAATGGTCATACGTTCGTCCTCTTTGTAATTTATCCGAAGTGGCGGTCCGAGCTCGACTTGGAGGTCTTGTGCTGTGGTTTCCCCGATCCGGATGTGTAATGGCGTTGCGTTGGAAGGGTGGAAATGGAGTGTAATCCCATCGTGGACCTCAGAAGGGCGGAAGAGTTAGGATGTTGTCTTGTGCGCGGACTTGAAACGAGACTGGAGCGAATAATGAAATATACCTTAACGACGGCTAACGAGACGTCCCCATCCATAACCGGGCATTCAACCACCTCGTCCAACGCATCCCCACCCTCTAGCTCCTTCTGCGATATCAGCACTCTCTTAACCTCCTGCATCCTATCCTCCTGCTGATTCCCCTTCCCATGATTAATATTCCCGCCATCCTCCTCGAAACTAAACCACAGCCCCGGATACCGCAGGTCCTCCCCCGCATACGTCGGCCCAAACGTGCGGGATATTCCCACTCGCCGTAGGACCTCCTCAGGTGACGATAGTATGGTGTCCTTGTAGTGTAGTATGACGGGTGGATTTGGATCGCGCAACTTTCGCAGACAGATGGTCCGGAGGCGCTGATGCTTGCCGGAGAATAGGAGATCGAGGTGGGGCCGGATGTGGAGGATTATGGGAGTAGTGGAGGAGGTATCGGGGTCGTATTTGATATCGACTTGAGGAAATAAATGGGGAAGGGTACGAAGCATTTCTAGCACGGCGTATAATGATGATCCTGCCAGATGAACTGAGTGTCAAGTTACTAGAGAAAGGAGAAGATGTGAGCAATTACCGATCTCAAACATTCCGAGGCCTGAGCCTGGCCGAATGTCGACATCGAGGTTGGAGAACATGGTTGGTGCAAGTGCTGCAGTGGTTGGGCAGGAGGACCAGAGGAGTCACGGTCCGCGATCAGCCTGACTCGGTCACGTCACTTCGCCTGAACAAGGCTCTCCTCTCCCCATAACCCAAGTTCAACTCTTGTCGTTGTACTGACAGCGTCTTACCATGGCAGATGCTCGACAAAGGACAATTATCAAGGTCTATCTACTTCTTCCAAAACGCGTCTTCTGTTCTTACCTCGCCCTCGCGCTCCATCCAGGTCTTCCGGAAGTACAGCAACTCCCTCGGCCCAGACGCTCTATCATTCCTGGAGCAAGTCCTAGACGCGCACGAAATTGAAGATCAAGACGTGGAATCATCCATTGAGGCGCTCGCGAAAGAGTATAACAAACAGGATGGTGTGTCACAATACAACTTCTAGCAGGTTCTTCCCACTGACTATGGCGATTCAGACGCGTCAATGAAAGTATCTTCAGAGGTTCTGGAAAGAGTGTATCTTGCTCTCCAGGACCAAGGACAACGCGCCGAGGAAGAGGTCGAAACGATCGATCCGGAAAGTCATTTATTCTTTGTCGATGCGTTCGAGATGCCGCAATGGCACTGGTCGCAGGAACGAGGGACGTTTGAGAAGTGCGTTCCCCCCATCTACCATTCATTTTACATTTGATATTAACTCCCATTAGGGCTTCGTCTGCACAAACTATGTCAGGATCGGCAGAGTCGCGTGTACTGGCAAGTCGCGATAGGCTGAACATCATCAAACAGTGTGTGTTGCGGAATGAGCATTTTGCACCGTCCAGCCTGCCGTCGCGAGATCGGGATCGTTTAGTGACAGTGAGCTGGCCTTTTTGTCTGAACTGAGCCCAGTTCTTAACAGGGAGTTTTGCTGACACTACCATTCTAAAGCTAAAATCGACAAAACAACTCCTTGGACGCGCCGGGGAGCGATTCCTCCTGCTGGGAATGCTGGCTCATTCCAAAGAGGGGAAAATGTGCATTGAAGACGCTGACGGACGCGTCGATTTGGACTTTTCGAAGCTCGTGAGTAGAAATCCCTCCTGTTGGTCTGTTATCCGACTGGGAACCAAAAACAGTTTGTCTCTAGGACGAACCAGGGGATGGGCTGTTTACGGAGGGGTGCTTTGCGCTTGTCGAAGGGGAGTATACGGAGGAGGGGACATTGGAGATAATTGCGATTGGGCAGCCACCATGTGAACCTCGTGAAACAGCTAGGTGCGGTTGTCTGCCTTAATCTATTCGCAGGCCTCTGAAAAATTGGTTGTATAGGTCGATATATGGTCACATTGACTTTCTGGGCAAAGGCGCCACGTCATTGCTGGAGGATGTGCGTTATTATATTTCTACCCTTACAAGCCTAGCTGACTTGCATATAGGGCCAATTTGCTGCTCGCGTCCAAAATGACCTATCAGACCTCCATTTCTTCTTCCTTTCCGACCTCTGGTTAGACCATCCCCAAACGCTTCCTGGACTCCAAAAGATGTTCGACAATTGTATCGAGAACAACTTCATCCCCAAGGTCATCGTTTGCTGCGGGAATTTCACCTCCAAATCCATAGCGCACGGAAACGGCAGAGATGTGCAGCAGTACCAAGGTTTGTCATATCTTCTGTACCTTCTACTCCTTCACTGCCTACATTTGCTGAACTCGAATTCCACCACCGCCACAGAGAACTTCGACGCCCTAGCAGATCTCATCGCCTCGTATCCCCTCATCACACGGTCAACGCATTTTGTCTTCGTCCCGGGTCCCCTGGATATCACAGTGAACTCGACCTTCCCTCGAAAACCCCTACTATCAAGCTTCGTCTCCCGGCTGAAAGCGAAAGTCCCGAAGGTGCATTTTGCGACGAATCCGTGCCGGATAAAGTTCTTCCATCAGGAGATCGTGGTGTATAGAGAGAACTCGATGGCGAAGATGTTGAGGAATATTGTGGGCGTCAAACCGGATGTGAAGAGCGATGATTTGAAGAAGTTTGTACGTCCAGGGCGCTCAGTGACTATTCTCGATTACTGACCCATGAACTGTAGCTTGTGCAGTCAATACTGGATCAAGGACATCTTAGCCCCCTGACAATCAACATTCAGCCCACTTTGTCCGACTACGATCATTCGCTGCGATTGTATCCTCTACCGACGGCAGTGCGTGTTTCCTCCCCCCTCTTCGCCCTTCTTGCTTTTTGAACTCACCCGTTTTCTCTTTCTGCAGCTGGTTCTTGCCGACCAATACGACCGCTTCAAGATCACCTATACAGGCTGTCATGTTTTCAATCCCGGGAGCTTTGTCGGGAGCTCGTACGTGTTCTCAGCATATAAGCCCGCGGAGACAAATTCGGAAGAATGGTTAGTGGGATACGATTTTTTGTGTGTGCCTATTCGTTCTGACGGTACGGTTTTTAGTATACTTGATATGGATTCCGAGGAGTAAACATAGGTGTATCTGGGATAATCTGGCGGATATCATTAGGCTTGACCTCCCAGCTCCTTGCCAAACATCCTTTGCAATGGATGCTACCTTGGCGACATTTTCTGCAGGCGCCGTGTACAGGGGTGACGATCGTAATGTTGTATCTTTAGTGTACGATGTGGAAGAGGCCCGTCGCGGATAAATAGTCCACAAGCGGCAAACATTTTCCGGGCCTAGCGGGGGCGGCATTTGGGCGGCATGTAATTTGAAACGTACTACGTGGCGGCGGTAGTGGCCAGAAAAGGCAATTCACAGCAATTCATTGAGCGCTCACTCATGTCCGGTGTGTCAGGGTCGAAGATCTCCCTTCAACATCACTTCCTCGGAAGTATCCTCCCTTACTCCTCGTCTTTTCCTTCATGAACGTATGACACTCGTTGTGGTCTAATCTCTACCACTTTCTTCGACCATTGAGCCCTGCCGTTAATTGGCCGTTGATCATCACCGCCCACACGACTCCGAGTTGTTACTAAGATTTTGTCAGTGGTGATCGGGCAATACAGTGCAATTTCCTCGAGGTTTTTTTGGGTGGTTTAATCCCGTGAGGCTGTATTAGGTGTGTGTCAAAGTCCTGGCAGCTTTTCACGTCTAATATGCGCTGTAGTAGATCATGGCCCCCACTGAATTATATTTCACCTCGATCGCCCTTCTTTGCTCGCTCCTATTCAAGGCGCCCAACGATGGTTGGTGGAAATCAACTGTGCTATGGGCGGTCCGAATTGTCTCGTTCTCGTTGCTTATGCGCACACACATTGTGCCATGGCTGCTCGCGACGATGTCAAGACATATTCGTGTCCGAAGCGTCAGCTTCCGATCCATTCGCGAGCTCTACATACGCAAAGGCAACAGAACATGCCACATAGAGCGTGTAGGGTGGTCTTGGTCGGGCGGAGACAGGCAACTGGTCGTCAAGATAGAAGGCCTTACTTTGAAGATCTACAAACCAGACAGTAGCTCGCCGGCGCCGACGCATAGGCGATCTTTCACTCTAGCGAACCTGTCGCGTACTGTGAGGGACCACAGATTCTGGAAGAAAAGCTTGAAGGCCATCCACGGATTCTTTGACCCGTTCTTCCGCCCACTGCTTCGCGCTTATGTCGTCGCCATGCTTCGCGTTACTATCCGCCGGTTACCTCGTCTCATGGCCGCCCTTTCGTTTGAGATGCCATCCCCGAGAGTGATATTTGTAGGGGTACCCGGCGCCCAAATTGTATCGGACAAGGTGCACTTTCACGCGACACTTGCGTTTACGCATGTAGAGAATGTGGATCCTGTGGTGGAACAGGAGACTCTGCGCCGGAGGGCAAGGTCATACAGCGTGACTGCGTGGAAGAGTCGTCTGATGACTAGCTTTCGAAGGTCGTTGGACAGAGCTTTGGAGAAGACGCAGGGAAATGCGACTTTTGCACTGAATATCCAGGACGTGAGAGTCATGGTACGGTCCCCGGATGCCAAAGGTGTGTTCAGCCTTACTCCTCTGCCTATGTAACCGTACATCTGACTTGCTTCCAGGTCAAACAAACAGCTCTGATGTTCTCAGTGTGGGCGGAGTGACTTCTCTCGGGGCATCCATATCCTTCAACCCAAAAACCGGGAAACTTGAGACGCACAGTCTGCAGACTACATTAGAAGTGGGCGAATGTCGAGCAGAGTTGAACTCCCTTCTCTCGTTCTTGGAAGTTTTGAAGGAATTCAAGCAACAGCGCCCACCTACCCTCAGTTATCCACGGAGTCCTACGAATCCGTTCTTCGTCCCATCACCGTTGAGCTCTCCTCGGACTTCGTTGTGGACGCCCATGCTGTCTCCACTCAATACCGCTTCGTTATCACCTCTAACATCTGCTCCCGTCATGTCACCAATAGCAATGTCACCAACGTCGTCAAGCTCACCCTTCTTCGATGCTATCTCTGTATGTATTGTCACACTTCGAAAATTGTCCTCATTTGACTAAAGTACATGTACAGTCGTCACTGCGGCCTCGGCGTCCTTATCATCAACCTTGTATGAGGCTTCGAAACATCAGAAATAATGTGCGTAATATCCATTGCCCGCAAACTCCTGCTGATATCCAGTACAGGGGATGCTTTATTTTTTGAAAACCGTTGATGTCAGCATCTTCAGCATCAAGCTCATCAGTCGACCTCGAGACGACCTCAGTACCGGCAATGAGACATATGAAGCTGTTATCAGGAACGTGGGATTCGATGCTAGCCTCAGCAATCCGAAGACAAATCCTCTTCATCGTCGATGGCTGGGGACAAGTGATAAGCTGGACACTTTTGAGTCCGAAATTTACGCACTGTCTTGTTCAGTACGTCAAATGACCGTACACCGGATCATGCCTAGGGAGACTCTAAGATTGTTGACGATCGGCGTCGTTGACGCTAAAGTCTTAGCTTCCCAGTGGCCCTCCCCTTGGCTCGTTACCTCTCCCTTCATCGGCGGCGATCCTAATGCCCCGCTCATCGTGCTTCAGGTTCATGTAGAGGGTATAGAGTTGACCGAACAAGCAGAATACCTCAGCAAGGTGGCCGATAGGATTCCCGATCGCTCGCCCTCGACTCCAGAATCAGAGACACCCCCACTGCCACCAGCACCCCTTTCCATGCCTCGTGTAGCCTTCGAGATGCATTGTGGGCCCATTTGTGGACGTTTGGTATCCGGTTCACCAGGCGATGCGTCGAAAGTTTTAGAGCTGCGGACGGATGGCTTCACCGCCTCTTTGGATTCCCGCTTCATCGCTTCTGTCGGCGCACGTAAATACGTGATCTCTGACATGCCCAGCGTTCAGCTCCGCATGTCTTTGACGTTCGCTATCAACATAAAGCCTACCTTTATCCGCGTCCGTTCGGGGTGGTCGAGATACAAAGGAGTTGATTTTGTAAGCCTTAGTTCGAGCGACGCGGGGTTCTCTGAAGACCCTGCTTTGTTATCGACAGAAGGACTAGAGGTCACTGGTCAGGGAGACGTGTTAGCTGCCCTTACGGATGACATGCAAAATGCGCCTTATCTGGACTTATCTTCTCTGATCATCGACGTTTTCTGCACGACAGATGCATTATGCGTAGAGCTTTGGAATCCGTCAGTCATTGACGGTATCCTAGAAATAACGCATCTCCTTCCGACAGCGGCGAGTAAACAAGCTGTGGGTACTCAGCGCCCTCTGCTCGATCGACTGCCCCCTGGGCTATGGGTCACAGTCTCCTTCGCAAGATTCGTCGTTTTCGTGACCTCCCCTGATATCAGTCCCAACGATGTCATGGAACTGTCTCGCGGTGTTGCAATCCGTGCTACGGGGATGTCCTTCCAGTACTGTTCCATGCGCTCATCCCATGCCTATCGTTTCAACGGCATTCCAACACGATCGCAGACAAGGCACAAGCTCCTTCTTCCCGAGGAGCAGATCGTGGAAGCATTAGCAGCTGCTAGAACCTCGACTATAGCCAACACTGTGTCGGCTTTCGTCACTATCAGTGTCCCCGATCTGTCCGTTCGCAGTGCTCTTTCGAATCAATACGCTACCGATGACCCATTGATCGCTGAGCGAGACGACCCGACGATGGATGCCCTGGAATTTCTTCATGTCTTGGGGTTCAAGACGGAGATTTCATTGACCGGCAAACGAAATTCTGCCACACCTGTAATCAAGGATGCTTGCCAGGTGTCCATCCGTATACCTCACACACGTGCCACGTTCCAGCATGTGCACGTATACAGCATGTTGCTTGCCGTGCAGGCTCTCAAAAACCTCGTTCCAGCTCGTACTACACGACCACCGCCAATTCCGAAGGCATCGTCTTCAATATTATATACGTTCAGCGGGCTTGTCAAAACTTTCCAAGTCCTGTTTGTTTTGCGGAAGCAAAGAGCTGCCTGTCGATTGGAGACGATCAGCGCGGACTCCTCCTCAGATGGGTCTATCGGATTCCGCTGTCACAGAGCTGTGGTTTGGGTGGCTCTTCCGTCCCGAATCAATAGATGGCAGGATGACGATGGTGAAAAGTGGGAAGAACTTCTTTCCTTCCATAAATTGGCAGTGCAAATTCCAGCGCCATCGATTAGTCCAGTGTCTATCTTGGTGGAGAGCCACGCTGCCCGTATGCACATACCTCACGGATACGTCCTCTCTGATTTGATTCTTGACGTGAGCGTCACTTTGAAAGCTGTACGGCATCTCTTCCGACTTACGGGTAGCGGACGCTACTTTCCTATGCCAACGCCCGAGCCTGAGGGTGCAAAGTCAATGCCGAATCTTTCTATCCGCATTTCCTCTCTCTGCTTAGAAGCTGCGGATGACCCTCTGGAGGTCAAACTTGGGCTCATTTGGAGGGCATCCCTCGATGCTTCCAAAACTCGTGTGGATCGTGAAGAGGCTTTCTTAGCGAAGGCTGGTGCTGTATTGGCAGCTGAATCAACAGCCACTCCACCGGCTGACGAGACCATTCCCGTGTTCAACTTCACGCCTAAACATTCAATTTCCGTAGAAGAAGCTCGTAAGCGGCTCCAACAAGTCCACTCAGTCGATTGGGTTCTTCGCCACACAAACTTCAAAACGCGGCGCTCCCAGGAGCAGGAAAGGATAGCAAAGCGTTTCTACTTTGCGTCCCCTGTAGGATGGTCGAAAGCCGTACCCAACATCGTCAATGCTTCTCCTGTCGATAACAGTCCCCCGCTTCTACGGGCTATGATCACGAATCTGTCGCTGACAGCGACGCCGCCTTCATTCTCCTTAGATCGCCTACCAGAGTTCCTAGGCGAACAGGGGAGCCTCCCGCGAGAAACGCAATTCACCTTGTTAATACCGATGCACATCAATTTCACTCTATCATCCTTGAGAATCAGCCTCAGGGACTATCCACTACCACTTGCGGAAATTTGTGCCCTACCAGATGCAACAGTCGCCGTCTGGGAGTTCGACACTGATTTGGTGGTCGCTGAAGAACTTGGCACTGATTTGTCAGTGGACTGGGTTGATTGTCCGATTGTTGGTACCGAGGACGGTTCTGCCCCGCTCTCTATATCTGTCCCCAAGACAATCATGCCTGTCAAGACCTACGCAAATCCTGAAATAAACGTGACGACACCAGCGCCAACAATCTTTTCTTGGGGTGTTAGTTATGGTGCCGCCACTCAGGATATGATGCGAGTACTAGACACGCTTTCCAGTGCGCCTCGTGATCCTTCTCCGGGGGTTGGGTTTTGGGATAAGGTAATGAAACTCTGACTACTGTGCGCACATGTTATTAATTTTTTCTCAGTTTCGGCTCATACTGCACTGGAGTGTCAGGGCTACTTTCAAAGGAGAAGTTCGTTATCAAATGAAAGGTCTGTTCTCCGTCTACTACATCTACTCCCACTGAAATTATGTAGGACTACGTGACCCTTACGAAACGCGCGGTTCCGGAGCTGGATTCGTTCTAGCATGGCAGGGTCATCCCAAGTTATTGATCGCCCGCAAGAACGACCAGGGAGAACTGGTTCAAGTCGTCAGTGACTCCATGTTGATTGCGGTCCCTAAGTGAGTCGTTGCATGTCGAAATGATTGTCATATACTAAGAAAGAATCAGTCTCAAGCGTCCCAGCTCTCTGGACTCATGCGAACCTTCTCGTGCTTCTGAGCCTCCACCGCCATTTAGAAAGATATGCGCCAAGTTCCGCTCCGGAGTTCGCTTTGGTGTAGGCTTTGTACTGGAAAGAACATGCGGCCCAGAGTGCACACACTGCTCGGGCAGTGCCTTCCACCGCCACTGCCGATTTTACACTTTCAAGCCGCATTTTCAGGTAATGCTGGAGAAAAAATCCTCAATCCCTGTGAAGCATGTCAGTACAGATTGCATTGCGTTGTTCTATGTCTCACTCCGTGTGTTCTGCAGGGTCAAAACGATTCATACTCTGAATTCCGCTCCGACTTCATACATCTGTCAATCTCATTGACTTCAGCGACCCGTACTTCCAGCCCTCACTCGTACCGTCATCCGAGCAGCCTTCATCTCACCCCAAAAGCGTTTACTCACTTCTATTCTTGGTGGGGCTTATTTGAAAACGTGCTATCGCTGCCAATACGACAAGGAAATTACTATCCTCGGCGCGCCCTCTCCCCCAAGTTCACACGGCATTTGGCCACGATTAAATACCGCATCGTGGTGCCCCAGCTGTTCGTCATGCACGGGTACACTGATGAATCAAGAGAAAGTAGGTTGTGCTTGTTTAGAGAATCACAAAAGCTGATGAGCATTTTCCGCCAGCTTGGGCTGATTCAGTGACTCCATGGGTCGGCGTTAAGGGAATGATCGACGAATTACAAGTTGACATGCATCAAAGGGATCAAGAAACAACAGTTCCCGGTCTCTTGCCAGGGTCGACAAAAATTCTTCGCAGAAAACCTTTTTATGCGGCTGAACTAGTAATGAAGGGACTGGATCTACGGGCAATCCTGGCAACGTTCACAGAGCCTTTAAAGCAACATGTCACTATGTCGGCACCTCCGGAAAGAAGCAACTACAGAGCTCGAAAAGATCTTCCGACAACGGATCCTTCATCGAAATGGTACAACCCCGATGACTTCGTTGAGACCGACTGGTCGCCATCGTCGACACCAAGCTTGCATGTCCTGCCTATCGCGACATCCGCTCGGTTTATGTACTTCAAGCGCAATTCATCAGTGTTAGAAGACACTTCCCAGAGTAGCAAATTCGGAAATGAAGACAGTCACCAATGTCTCCTCGGCAAAGAGCCATGTAAGTGATCACTCACACGGCCGCTCATCCTTTTGCCAACATTACATTTGTAGCCGCGCCAGACGTTCAAATATCTATCGTGAGGGCACGTATCTCCGAGTTAAAGGCAATGATAGACATGCACGATGGCCCCGATGGGCAACCTCAACAGGTGCATCCTTTACTTCACTCATCATCTGCATCTAGGCACTAACACCAAATCTAATTAGAATGGCGAATTGTCTTCCGAAAAGAAGATTTCGTTACTCGAAAAGTATATATCTGTTCTACAAGACATGCAAACGCGTCTGGGTCAGGATGCAGATGTAAAGAACCCTACTTATTATCAGATGCCCTCCGACACAGTCTCTGCAGATGAATGGGCCGAGTTCGACAACGTCTACCATATCCACTGTCCCAGAATCTCGATGGATAGTGCCATTCGTGATGTGAGCCATATCCGTTCATTTCTGCTTCCCATTTCTGACAATTTCTTAGATCATGATGCAATATTATTACTGCTCCAGAGCCAGGAGAGGAGTAGAATACCACATGGCCACCCGGTGAGTACTAACCAACCGAAATGACCCTGAAGCGTGCTGACCTGTTCCAGTGCTGTCAAGTTCATCCGTGACCAAGCCGAGGCAACCCTTTCAACGAGCGCTCAGAGCCCCTCGGACAAGTCGTCGGGCCACACGAACACGGCCCAGGCTGCTGCAACTGCTCTGCGCAAACTCTTGATTGGCGATCATTCAGAGTCATCTAACATATCGGAGGAGCTGGGATCGGCTGTCGCCCCCAATAATCTCAAACCTCTGGATGGCTGGTCTAGCGGCGTATCCCTGAAGAAAAGTCATTGTTTCCTCCTACTTAAACCTCAGGTTGTCTTGCGTCATAAAGCCCCAGGGGTCGAGGAACAGACTTGCATAGTAGCAGCCCATCAAGCCAAAATGCAGTCTTTCGATATCATGGATGATTCTAATATCGAAGATCCTATCAGCGGCAAGGTCATGTCTCGGTGCGTTTAGATTCCCCTCTCTGGTCACGATACATATTGTTAATTATTGTTAATCATCTGATTGGCAGTGGTTATACGGTGGTCTCCGGTTTGCAGACTTTTGCGCCAACAAAAGTTGCCTCCTCTGAGGGCGGTTGTGTACCCCTCGAAGTATTGATCGATTTTCGTTGCGAAAGCAATGAATTTGATCGTCTGGTTCCACAAACCGATGCCACTTTCCACTACGACAAATTTAATCGTCTCCGTCTACGCAATAATGTCATCTCCGTTGCTACTCGAGAACCGACCAACAAATCCGATGTCTTCTTTGAAAATCATCTACAAGATCAAACGGTTGGCAATTCACTATTGTAAGCTTTGGTTAGTTGCTGATACCTTGTCATAGGACTTGATGCAGGTCACTTGCCCACGATTTACCGTCACTGCAAGTGATAAGCACTTTCAAACAATCTCAAATATAGTAACGAAACTCCTTCTGTTTTCCGATGCCGCCCACAAGACGCGTCTCGAAAAAATCGAGACCCTCCTCTTCACCTACGACTTCACTGACCTTACCTCTGCCGCGAAGGTCATAAGTGATCTGCAGAACAGGCTGCGAGACGCTGCGGAGACAGAACGGCAGGCAGAGGGCAATATTTACAATATCAACGCATCTGGCAAGCTGGAGCTGTGCAAGCTCAGAGCACATATATTCGTCCTGACGGAGGAACTCGGTCTCCTCTTCGACGCCATCAAGCTAGCGCAAGATCGAGACGACGATCGAGTCGATTCAAAGTCTGCAGTTCTGCTGAGGGCATCCTCATCCGAAATATCCTGGAGAATGCTAGACGATCAGCGAGACCTCTTGACAAAGCTCGTCGCACAGGATATTGATTATGCTTGGCTGAGTCGGCAAGATAGCTCGACTATCAACAACTTGTCGCTCGGTAATCTGCAGGCGTTCGACGGATCAAGGAATGCGGTTTGGACCGAGATCATCTCAAAATACGATGAACCAGCGAACCATCCTCTACTTAAGGTTGGTACAGCCACTATCTCGTCCATAATACTGCTGATGAGGTGATACTTTTTCAGAAGGGGCTTTTCCTTCTTGCTAATTGGGCTGTCCTGCCTCCAGTTGGTGGGATCACCATTTACGAATCTTTCGAGCTGATGTTCCATCCATTGCGTCTACAAATCGATGCACGAGTTGGACGCCGGATCATGGAGTATGTTTGGCCAGCTCGAAGAGAGCGAAAAGCTCTAGAAGGAGAGAGTGTTGAGGAGGCAGCGTCGTCCCTGAAAGCTGCAACATCTATGCGGTCCTCACTCGACATCCCTCGCACACCTCGAGCTCAGGACGCCGAAACTATGTTGGCACCTCCTAAACTGCGACGACTACACGTGTCCAGATCTTTCACGGACCTGCGTAGCACCGCAGCGGCACCATCATCGTTGCAAGCTCCAAAAATACGCTCGCTCCAGTCGACACGTTCGTCAGAGGCACTGCGTCAGAATACGGCCCCCGGTGCTGTGGAGCATCGGCGACCGAAGTCAAGAGCTGGGACACGATCTGGTAGCACCGGTCCAGCGCCGAAAGCTGGAGACGCGGCGGAGATGAGGACACGGTCCTCGCAGAAAACCTTCGTATACGTCCGGATTGCGAGGTCAGTTCATAATTACATCTGGATTCCTGTACAAACGTTGACGGAATTTTTTTTCTCTAGCCTTAATATGTTGCTGAGTATCATGAAGGAAGATTCGTTCCTCTGCCGCGATGCGCGTATAAGTACTCGGGATCTGGAGTATCGGAATCAAACTTCGAGTGTAAGCTTCAGACTACTTCTTCCTGTGGTCCTTTGCTGATATTCAATGGAATAGTTTGAGGAGCTTGTCGACCAGTTCATTCCCGCTGACATGAGCTGGAAGGGATGGGTGAAAATGGCTTTCCACCAACCCCTCGTGCCTGTCATCCCCGTAGCGCGTGAGCTCATCTCCAAGACGAAATGGATGGCTTCAAAAACGCATCTCGAGCCGAACGCATCTCCTCCAAAGCGGCATCGGATCAAGGCTGCTCCTCCGGACAATGTCGAGAATGATACCCATATGCAGTCAGGCAGGAATACTCGAGCACGGACGCCTTCTCCGCATCGCACTCTGAAGAAGCTTTTACGACCAAGACCCCAGACTCCTCCTCCCCCTCTTCCACATTTCACTCCAGGGCCAATAACGTCAGAGCCAGAACCTTTGGAAGAAGAAGGACAAGGGCGGCCGGGACGACCTAATGCTCGAAGCCGTGTATTGAGTATTTTTCACCGAGGACCGAAGAAGAGTAATTCATCTACGAGTGTAAGTCTTTTCTGAACTCTTAACGAGTGCTTATATTGATCGTCTGTGTGGGTTATGTACAGTCGACTTCGTTCTCGTCAAGCTCTTTGCGTGTTTCCGAGGAACCTGATGATCAATCTCCTCATCCAAGCCAATGATTTAAATTGCTTGCATCCATTATTATCTTTATACCTCCATTCTTCTTTACTTCTTGACACATTACTGGTGCACCCAGCTCAGACACTGTATTCTACATGCATAGACTCAGAGATCCTTGTTGAGATGATCGTCGGCGCTAAATGTCCGAGGGGTCGGGGTGATCGTGTTGCTGATGTCCTTCCAATTGCGTCAGGCGCCGAGCCGTCCGCAGGAAGCACCGCCACCGAGCTCAGTGATAGGGGTAGACTTCAACATGTGACCTTGAAATTGTCACTCCATTCCAATGCGCTCATAATTTCTCAACCAGCCACCCCCATCGCCGCCGCTGTTCGATTTTACGAGTCCTTAGCTGGAACTCTCTCGCGTCGAATCCTTACCGACTTATCGCAACAATATTGACTATGCCGTCAGTCAGGGTCAAGCGAGGCGACTATGCGACTCTCAAGGAGCAGCAGGAAGCCAGAACACTGGCGACGATCTTCAGAGGCCAGGATGATGAACATCTGCCAGTACCTCCTGCTATCTATGGAACAAGCGCACAGCAGCCACAGAGCGCCCCGCCTACTATGGGCCGCTCAGCTCCCACTGCTGGCTCCTCGGCTGCACCTCATGGACATAACAGGCTCCGTAGGGGTCGAGTGCATAACCACTGCATGAGAACTTCGGTATCGGGGTACCCAGAGCCCCCTTTCACCGCGCAGCCACGCCGGGTCTCAATCAGCAGCCAGAGAGATACATCGGATGCTCGTTCATTCAATGGTTCCTCCGTGATTGAGGTGCGGACAGGGGACAGACAGCCTGGCCTCATCGACAGTGCTTTGAGTCTGGATTCCCAAGATATGGACAACTCTATGACTGCGGAGCAGCGAGACCAACACCACGACGACGACATTGTTGAGCATCTGGACGTTATCGGTGCGTTCAATTTGATTGTATGGCACAGAAGTGGTACTAAATTTCCCCATCTTCTGCAGACCCTCAAGTGTCTGCTATGTCTCATTTGACGAATGCGGCGAACTCAATATTAATGTATTTCTTTCGGTCACTTTCATCATACATCATCTGATTGGAAACTTAAGACCCCCGCTCTCGTTTTACTCTCGAAGACCCGTGGTAATCCTCTCGCAACCCTCAACCATCGAGGAGGGAAACGAGGAAGGGGGAAAACACTTCGATAACGACTTGGATCGTCATGTGGACGATGTTTTGACGCAGCGTTCCAAAGTGAAACGGACACTGAAGGGTGTATGGTCATTTCTGAAAACACGTATGTTGTCGCCTCAAAGAAGCAAGAAAAAGATACTAATTATCCAATTTAGCTCTAGGTGTGAGTAGCTTGCTGTCCTTATCCCGAACTTACGAGATCTAACTCCAGTGATAGATCATCACAGGGATTTACGGTTTTGCCGTAGTGTTCTGGGGAGCTGCCATCGTATTCTTCCTCGCTAAATTCATCAATTTCCATAACGCCAACACACAAGGCTTCTGGGTCGAAGTCAGCTCACAGGTCGTTAATGGTCTTTTCACGGTTACTGGCGTTGGGCTTATCCCATCCCGGACATTGGACACGTATCGTAAGGTCTTCGATACATGCTGTGCTTTGGGTATGGGGCTAATATCTGTACAGGAGTGCTTAAAATCTGGCGCTACAAGCTCAAAACAAAAAGGCTACGTAAGAAAGCTGGACTGCCGCAATTATTCGATACCGACGATCTGCCCGACCCGGAGTATGACCCAAATTACGTTCACGTCTTGACAGATGAAGAGCAGAAGGATCTTCATAGACGTTAGTACTTCTACAGTTGTGCATGAGCTGAGGTCCTGATAGCACAACGATATTCAGAACAGCACAAGTTTCACAAACACCAGACTTGGTACAGAGCCCACGGGACGGAAACACATCGAGTGAGTGTTACATATATCTATTTCGTGAGGACCAAGACTTATGCTCTCCAAAGGCCTTTCCCATAAAGTAAGATCCGGTCGAACTTTCAAAATGGTCACAAATATTAATCCTCAATAGCACGGCTCTATTGATATGCCTCCTCAATGACGGCAACTCAATCTTTCAGGCAAGTTTTTCGTGCGTCGTTCGACATGTACATAATTCTTACCCTCCGATAGGTCATCCTATGCGGCACTATGTGGGGTCTCAATCGGCAAGTATTTTTCCGCAAATAGCTAACCATTCAGATACTAAGTATTTCCCATCAGCTTCCAACGCCCAGCGTGGAGTACCGGTATCCTCATTCCCGCCAGCTTCCTCTGTGGTATCGGCTCGGCCGTATTCATATGGCGTGGTGGAGCTAAGACAAAGCGCACTGAGAAGGTAGAAGAGCGGCTTCGAGCTGCTTTAGCAATGGAGCATCCCGAATATCGACAACATGACGACGACCAATTTTCGGAATCCGATGCCGACGCTGATACTGGACACATGACGAAAGAGGCTGCTCCCTCGACGACGGCTGATGCCCATCATGAAAAATTGGCGGCCGCAGAGCGGGAGGCTGCTGTTGACGAACATATGACGGTTCCGGCCGTCGAGCCAGGGAAGGAAAACTCAGTTGTATCATGACGAACATCGATGCGGATACGTTATGGCCTATCTTTTATACATTTCTACTATCTCTAGAACATTTAATCGGGTTGAAGATCATAGGAGTATATAATGCTATTTTCTAACAGGACATGTACCCAAAAACGGCGGTGGCGCAAGAAAGGACTGGGGGAGACCATGTATTTTGTAAAGCGAGCCTCGACTCGTTCTTACGCCAACGCCTTCACCGATGTTCCAAATTGCAACATGCATTATGCTGCTGATGGTGATACTGTACACAAGATACATTTGGGGATTGTTGAAATCCGAATACTGCTACTTTAACCCTTCCAAAGCTCCTGCCCCCACTCGACCAGTACTTGAAGTGCCATTAGAAGTATCTGCCCCCTCTGCTCCATCCATGACACGAAGTGCCAAAAAATAATACGCCACACAACTACCCATAGGTCAGACAACATGGTGACCCCGTTAAGGAACCCCACGTGTTTAATTTAACCAATACGCGAGCGCTGTTGAAGCGGAAAAGCAGAACAAAATTAGGCGTAGTTCTCACGAGCCCAGCGAGCACCAGCAACCAAGTTGAGGAGGGACGCTATAAGGAAATGTTAAATCAGTATGTGGGCGATGATGTTTGATGAATAGCACAAACCTTCGGTCTCTTTCCAGCCACGGGTCTTAAGACCACAGTCAGGGTTGACGAAGAGAAGGCCGTCGGGGAGGATATCGAGCATGGACTTGAGACGGTCCTTGATCTCCTGCTCTCCGGGAACACGGGGAGAGTGGATGTCGTAGACACCGGGGCCGATCTGGTTGGAGTAGCCGTACTGCTTGAAGGTCTTGAGGAGCTTCATGTCGGCCTTCGATGCCTCGATGGAGATGACATCAGCATCAAGACGCTGGATGGAGGGGAAGATGTCGTCGAAGTCGGAGTAGCAGAAGTGAGAGTGCGACTGGAGCTGATCGGTGACACCGGCAGTGGAGAGCTTGAAGGAGTCAACAGCCCACTTGAGGTAGGCGTCCCAGTCAGATCGACGGAGGGGAAGCTAAAAGACGGAGAAACCTATCAGCATCTTAGACGGATCGATTATGGTCCAAGTCACTTACACCTTCACGGATAGCAGGCTCGTCAACCTGGATGGCGCTGATGCCGGCCTTCTCGAGGTCGATGACCTCGTCGCGAAGAGCAAGAGCAAGCTGCTTCGATTGGAGTTCACGGGTGACATCAGCACGGGGGAACGACCAGTTGAGGATGGTGACAGGGCCGGTCAACATTCCCTTCATGGGGCTCTTGGTCAAGCTCTGGGCGTAGGCACTCCACTTGACGGTGATGGGTCCAGGGCGGCTGACATCAGAGACGATGATAGGAGGACGCACGTAGCTGTTGGAAAAAGGTAAGCGAATGGACCAAAACGATAGAATTATTTAGACTTACCGGGAGCCGTAGCTCTGGACCCAAGCATTCTGTGTGAAGACGAAGCCGGAGAGCTGCTCTCCGAAGTACTGAACCATGTCGTTACGCTCGGGTTCACCGTGAACGAGGAGATCGAGACCGATCTTCTCTTGGAATCGGACAACAGTCTCGATCTCCTTCTTGATGAACTCCTCGTACTGCTCCTCGGTGAGCTCACCCTTGCCGAGCTTGGCACGAGCCTGACGAATCTCCTTGGTTTGCTGCAAACCACAAGATTAGACAACCAGATGACGAGTTAGTAGTAGATAACGTACAGGGAAAGATCCGATGGTGGTGGTGGGGAACTTGGGGAGGTTGAGGTGCTTGGCCTGGATCTCCTTGCGGACGGCGAAGGGGCTCTTGCGCTCGAGCTGATCAGGGGTGATGGCGGCAACACGCTTGCGGACGGAGTCATCGGAGGTGCTCTCGAATTCACGACGCTTGGCGATGGAGACCTTGTTGGCCTCAAGCGCAGCAGCGACGTTGGCATCCTGGGAGCCGGAGAGGGCGGCAGCGATGGTGGCAACCTCAGAGGCCTTCTCGAGGGCGAAGGCGAACCAGTCCTTCTGCTCGGCAGTGAGCTTCTTCTCGTTGGCGAGAGTGACGGGAGTGTGGAGGAGCGACGACGAGGTGGCGATGATGACACGCTCGGCACCGAGAACCTCGATGGCCTTCTGTGCCTGCTTGATGGCAGCGCTCAAGTCAGTCTTCCAGATGTTACGTCCGGAAACCAAGCCGAGGGACAAGACGATGTTGGTCGACTTGATAGCAGCGACGACCTCATCGAGCTGACCAGGGGCACGATCGAGGTCGATGTGGAGACCAGCAACGGGGAGCTTAGAGATGAAGGAGATGTTGGAGTCGAGACGGGAGAAGTAGGTGGTGAGGAGGATTTTGGGTGCGATGGGGGCCAACTCGGCGTAGGCAGTGGCATACTGCTTCTCCAGGTTGGCGGCGGTGTCGAGGACGAGGATGGGCTCGTCAATCTGGACCCATTCAGCACCAGCAGCCTTGAGGTCGGCCAAGAGGGTCTTGTAGATGGGCAGAATTTTGGGGAGGAGGGAGATGGGCTGGAATCCAGCGGCAGCTTCCTTGGAGGCCTTTCCGAGGACGAGGTAAGAGATGGGGCCGAGGACAACGGGGCGGGTGGTAACACCAGCAGCCTGTGCCTCCTTGAACTCCTCAACAGCCTTGTTGAAGTTCAGCTTGAAGTCGGTCTCATCGGAGAACTCTGGGACGACGTAGTGGTAGTTGGAATCAAACCTAGAAGGCAAGATCGTAAGCATCGGAAAATCATGAATAGTTCAGAAGCCGCAAGATAGAAAAATGCTAACTCCGTTCCAAGCGCAGGGTAAGGAAGCAAAAAATTACTCACCATTTCTTCATCTCGGATGCGGGAACATCGACACCATCAGCCTGACGTCCACGGCCCATGGCGAAGTAGACATCGAGGGGGGACAGGCCGTGTCCAGTGTATCGCTTGGGGATAACGTTGAACGCAGCAGAGTGATCAAGGACGTGATCGTAGAGAGAGAATTCACCGCTGCGCACAAAGCAAGACATCAGCATTCATTCGAGGTCCATCGATGAGACGATCGCAAATCATCGGACAACATACCTGGGGACGAAGTCAACACCGGCGGCTTTAACACCAGTCCAGCTAGTCTTCTTCACATCGGCAGCAGCCTTGGTGAGATCGTCTGCGCTGATTTTTCCAGCCCAGTAAGCCTCGACGGCTTTTTTCACTTCACGGTTTGCACCTGTAGATCATGAAAAATTGCATCAGGGGTATTTCCTCATGAATACAGTCGTTTTTTATACCGATACGGGGGAAACCCAAAACACTAGAGGCGACCATTTTGATTTTTCTGAGAGAGAAAAGGAGGGAGATGATGGTACGATCGAAAGAGAGTGGAACGAGGTGTAGGGTATTTATGCAATTCGTGATTTATTCTACCAAGCACGTGCTGGTCCCTGGTGAAATCGATTGGCCGGCTAACATCGATCGATTGAGGAGTTCACTCAGGTTCACTCAGGGTTCACTCACTCTGCCATCAGGTTAAGTATCTCGCGACTGATTGGCGACAATTGGCGACAGAGTCGGAGCTAAATTGTGTTCATTTAACTCTGTACGTAAAGGAACCTGCATCGACAGGATTTCATTCAAAAAGGAGAAAGGTTCACAAGCCATCTCGACTTCTATACAATCTACGAATAACTAGAATAGACGGGGACAATACAGAAGAGGAAACAGGTACTGGTTTTTGGTGCGAAAAGTGCGATCCTAATGTTTTATGGGTTTAAATCCCCGGCCGGTGGGTTTGGTGTAGGTCTGTCTCGCAATAAACGCTTTTATGTCCGTGGTATCGTCGAGATAGGTGGGGAATATATGATGATGGTAATACAATTGTGTGCAGGGAACACGACGATGGAAAAGAAACAGTGTTGAAAGAGTGACGAGGGGTGGGGAAAGGGAACGGGAAAAAAGGGTATATATCATGCTCACGACGACAAGCTTCCCCTGAGGCGCTGAACGGCTCTCTTGAAGATCGCGATACGTTTGTGAGGTTGCTTCGCAGGGGCGCCTATGGTCGCAGGCGCGCGGGGACGGGTAGGTCTTCGAGCAATCTTCGCAGCGGGGGCCGCGTGAAATGTGATGACTTGGGGACCCATCGCTTGTCCTAGGTTCTGGCCTTCAGGCATGTCGGGTACTTCCACTGCGGGCTCGACGGCATGGGTAGCGGGGGTTATAGGGCCAGCACTGTCCGCATCTGAGACTGAGGAGTCGCTCTCGGTGGACGAGCCGCCGATGGAGAAAGCGTTTAGAAGTTCTTGAGCAGGGTGTTCCTCCTGGAAAGGTAGAATGCCATCGGCAGGACTGGCATATAGAAACACTTCTTCGGAATCGACAGAGAGTGTAGTCTCTTCGCTGCTGGAGCTGTCTCCTTCGAGCGAATCTTCCGTGACGACAGCGCCGGCTTCTCCAGTCGGTGTCTTGGCGGCGTAATGGAAGGCTGTTCCTCTACATTGGGGTGTCGCAAGAGCAAGGTCGACCTCAGACATGAAGAACGTGTCGAGCTGCATAATTTCTTTGCGAAGCTCGGGTAAGGATATACGACACAGAGGGTTGAGGTTGAAGATACGCTGGAGGATACGGCTGGCGCCTTCAGAGATTGGAAGCACTTTGCGCAAGAAGTTTTTGTCGTGCAAGAAGGCAGCGAAGCAATCGTCACTGGTCATAGCGTAGCGCCAAGGGTTGCGACCGGAGATCATGTTGGTGAGGATTATGCCGAGAGACCAGATATCACTGTGACGCGTCGAGTACCGCCCGTTCTTGAACTCCTTTCCTATGCATTCTATAATTGAAAGAAACGTGTAAGTGGCTGACTCTTTACAAGTGAGGACTGAGAGGCTGACCTGGACTCATGTAGTAAGAACTACCGCAGCCAAAGTCCTGCGATACACGGCTCTGTGTCGACAACCCAAAGTCTGCTAGACGAATATCACGACCGTCCTTGGAGCAGAGCACGTTCTCGGGTTTGATGTCGCGATGGAAGACGCTCTGTTCGTGACAATGATGAACGGCGTCGAGAAGTTGAATGAATGCAAGTTTAACGAGGTCGCTATCATGACGGAAGAGTTGTTTCTCGGTAATAGCGCTGAACAGGTCTCCGCCCTCGACCAGATCCAAAACAACGTAGACGTAAACTTTGTCGTAGAGCACCTTGTGGAACGTGACGATATTCATGTGGTCGCACACCTGCTTGTGAAGAGCGAACTCGCGGATCTGAAAGTCCTCCTGGCGAGTGCCGACCTCAGGCTTTAGGAGACACTTGACGGCGTAGTAGGCCTGGGTACCGTCGGAGCGATTATCGACAGCTTTATAGACCTTGCCGTAGGCGCCAGCGCCGAGAACTTCGAGAAGCTTGAGACGACCGTTATCGATGAGCTGGCCGGTGAAATTGGGGAAGGCTTCGGTGACGGCGACGTGAGGCATGATGTGTAGATAGAAGATGAAAAGTTATAGTAGATGTGAAGTAAAATTGTAAAGGGGACTATCAAAGTCTGGTAGAAGATGAAGGTAAGAAGACAAGATGAGAAGCCGCCAGAGCGCCAGCCGCTGCTTCTTATATACACGGAAAGGAGAGGCTGACATGGCATTTGGATTAAAACCAGGTTGCAGTCGGAGGAAGACCTTAGCCGAGCCAACGCGCCTCTGTTTACGAGCCAAACAAAGGCGCCCGCTTCCTCTTCCGGTTCGCCGCGAACCACGACGAGCCAGCAAGACAGCTTGGCGATGTCCAGGACGATGCGCTTGGGCCTGTGCCCAGGATTCGGCGAAACTCTGGGCCAGCTCACGATTCCTCGGCGGACGCAGATGTCAATCCGGCTCGGCGCGGTCCGTCGGGTCATATTTCAGGTCCACCCCCAGACAGGAGCCTGGAATCCCGATCTCTCAAATCTCACATTCTACATCCATGTCTGACAATCCCTCCTTCGTCTTGCGTGGAATCGAAGACGTTGCCTACGAGCAGCGTCCCATTCCAGATAGTCAGTTATCAACACATCCATTCGGAAGGATCATACTCACGCGACTCCTCAGTTTCCGAAACCGAGGTCCTCGTTGAAGTCAAGAAGACCGGTATTGTCGTTTACCTTCTTGCATAGATCGTGACTGATAACTTTCTCTCTCTTACATAGGTATCTGTGGCTCAGATGTACATGATCTATCTCACTAGATTCACATCGATAATCGATTTCTGAACCTCGCTGTTTCAGGTGCATTATCTCGTCCATGGCCGAATCGGCGACTTTGTAGTCGAGAAGCCCATGGTACGTACTCTCCAGATACCATCTTATCCTCTACTCACTCTCCGTCGTGTTAAGGTTCTTGGGCATGAGTCTGCTGGATTTGTGTCAAAAGGTACGTCCATCCGCGCCCTGACAGGACCCAGAGTCGGACACTCAATCCGATCACTTTGAAGTCGGCGCCAAGGTCAAACATGTCAAAGTCGGCGACCGTGTAGCCATCGAACCCGGCGCAACATGCAGTAAGCTGCCCAAGTCTCGAGCTCCCAGATCTATACTGACATACCGACCCCGTTCAGAGGCTTGCGAAGCCTGCAAGGCTGGCCGTTACAATGTCAGCAGCCCCTCTTCCCAGCCATACATTTTCTACACGCGCTGAAGCTTCCTTCTAGCTCTGCCCTGACATCGTCTTCGCCGCCACTCCCCCATACGATGGCACGCTAGGACGCTACTACCGCGTCCCAGGGGATCTCGCTTACCCTCTCCCCGAGGGCGTCTCTCTCGAGGATGGTGCCATGGTTCGTGCAAACGCATTCTCCCTCAGCAATCCTCTGTTACAAAACAACTCACCGCTCATCTCTCTCTTATAGATGGAACCTCTCTCAGTCGGCGTCCACTCCGTCCACAACCTGGGCCAGTTCCGCGCCAACCAATCCATCGTCGTCTTCGGCTGCGGCCCCGTCGGTCTCCTCTGCATGGCCGTCGCCAAAGCCCTCGGCGCCGCCCGCGTCATCGCCGTCGACATCGTCCCCGACCGTCTGGCTTTTGCCAAGAACTACGCCGCAACGGATACGTACCTCCCAGTAAAACCCCTCGAGGGAGAAAGCAAAATTGATTACAGCCGACGCAATGCCACGGAGCTGAAAAAGCAGTTGGATATCGAGGAGCGGGGAAGCAAGTCAATCGATTTGGTTATTGATGCCAGTGGTGCGGAGGTGTCCATCCAGACGGCGTTCCATGTCGCACGGATTGGCGGAACGTTCGTTCAGGTGAGCCTACATTCTGGCTGATATGGTGATATGATTGGAATAGCTGACCATGGTGCAGGTTGGAATGGGCAACCCTGATGTCACAATCAACCTCGGTCAGCTCATGACGAAGGAGCTGAACTACAAGGGTTCATTCCGTTATGGGGTACGTCAACCATCTTTTCTCCCTTCCTCCAACAACTGATCGCATATATGTTACCCTTCTCACAGCCTGGTGACTACCCACTGGCCATCGCACTCGTCTCACAAGGCAAAGTCGACCTCAAGCCTCTCGTCACTCATCGGTACACCTTCGACCAAGCCATCGTCGCGTTCAAAGCCACACGCACTGGAAAGAGCGAAGATGGCAAGGGTGTTATCAAGGCTGTCATCTCCGGACCCGATTTCCCTGCCGATGCTGCTTGATATGTCCTCTTGTGTTAGGGTTGAAGGGAAAGAAGAAGAAGAAGAATAGAAAGTGTAGCACATCGTCTTATTTCTAAGTATCTGGAATCGGCTTCGAGGTCACATCAATTGGATTGCACTGAACTGCGCATGTATTGTGCCAGGGGAAAATATTTATGCAGGGTATACGTAGTCAAAGGGCCAATTTTCGCGCATCTCTCTGTCGAAGTCACCATGCAATTTGCCGTCCTCTGCTATATCGAGAACGATGCGAAGACCTTGCACCTGCAATTCATTAAGGCGCTGCAACGAGTCTGCCGACAGTAGATGTGGAGTTAGCCGGATACTGAAGAGGAATGTCGTGAGGCGAGTTACTGAATGAGCTGTTTCGATGAGAGTGGGATTCCATCTGGACTCTACCATCTGGAAAAGCGGCTCCTCTTCGAAAATGAAAGCTAGTTCGGGGTCTAGTACAACCACCATGGTCAATGTCTCTAGCTTGGGAAGAAGAGGTGGGCCAGATGCGTTGAACACAAGGCTACATATGAGATCAGAGTCATATGTCCCGTCCCATATGCGAAGGGAGGTTAAAGAAGGAATTGATTGAAGAATATCTGGGAGACCCAGCAACAGTTCGCCGGTGATGCTGAATGATTTCAACGCGCAACAATGGCTTCTCGTCAGGAAGGCCTCAAATGGGTCGAAGACATCATAAGTGGCATCGACGTCGAGGGCCTCAATGGCCGGCGTAGTCAGGAGGCCTAGTACCGAGGTACTAGCTCTGAGAGTGCGAAGGTGCGGAAGCTCGAACGCCACACTGATCACTCCCAGAGTTCCCCCTAGGAGAACACAGTCAACTAAATTGCGAAGCTGGGAAAGAACTTCGGGAGAGAAGTCAAGATAGTCGCGCTGTTCGTAGTATTTCAATTGGAGTAACGGAAAAGACAAAGTATGCCGAGGATTGTTGGATGAATTCGTGGTGAAGGATCGCAGATTCGGCGCGAGAGCAAATGGGTTGTTGGCGAGATGAATCTCTAAGTCTTCGCCTACGGTCATACCAAAATCATCGAAATATGCATCGATAATCGATTCTGATGGGTACCATTGAAGCCGTTCTAGTATTGGGAGATGCTCTTTGACCGCGGCGAGCTGCTCGAAAGACTCGTATAGCTCTAGCGTCAGATTGAGATTCTTCCAGCGGTGGCATTGTCTAGCGAGTATCTTCATGAGTTGGGGTGAGACCTCGATCCCAGGACGTCCGTCAACAAAGATAAGAGAAAGGGGGAGGTCTTTCGAGCGCTGGAGGTAGGTGTCCAAGACATATTCCAGATTGGAAGACTTGTGGGCACCATCGATGCGAAGAGACGTCCAAAGTGTTGGAAAAGACAACACAGCGTCCCTCCATATCCTGCAAATTTGCCCCAACTTCCACGGACTACTGCGTGTGTCCAAGGTAGCAGCAACGGGCCAGTCGGCGTACTTATTGTCATCGTTTTCAAGCAAAAATGTTTTCAGGGCGATTTCAGCGATGAGCTCTCGTGGTAGTCGCCGAATGGGTGATAGAATAGCTCTATGGCTGTCGATGATCCTCCGAGCATCATCACGCTGGCATCGAAGTTGGTCCAAAGCATCCTCCAAACGCGTCATCTCCTCTTCCACATCAACCAGCCTGCGTTCCGCAATCAAAATGATGTCCTTGACAGCACGAATTTCTGACTCTATGGGTGGATCATTCGACTGAAGTAGGTTATAGAGAGAAAGAGAGATTGTAGACGGCGGAACAACGCGTTCGAGGCTTTGTTTCAGGGCAGACATTGGTGATCCGTGGCGTATGTATGGCGTGGATTGGATTGGCATCTCTCAAGGGATGGTATACACGAAACCAGCACCACCGGCAGGCCTGAAGCTTCGAAATTTGAGGCTTAAACGTGTACTTGGACGTTTGAACGCTGATTGAATAATTCTTCTAGAAACCATTGTCAGACCTGTGTCGGATAGGTGGAATGATCGGTGAGCATCATCTCACCAGAGTATTCGTTGCATGAAGGTTGTTTCAAGGATGTCGCGAGTCGAAGTGGAAGGTAGAGCGTAGTTTGATCATCTGTCTGAATGCGGACACTGATTTCACCGATCGTTTGACTTTGACCTTCTCACCCTCAGAATTATCGTACCCTTACTCCCTGTCTATCACACTACCACTACACACTAGGCGATGGATGACTCGAAGCTCGCCTCCCTCGCTTCCCGCCTACTCGACCCCAATCCTCGGCGGCATAACGACGACTCGGACGAAGAACTAGACGACGAAGCGCTCTTCGCGGAACTCGAAGAGGAGATCGAGAAGGACAGCAATGCCGCGATGCGGGAGCAGGGTCTGCAGGCACTTCGAAGAGAGTGAGGTGCTTTCTTCACATCGTTGCGGCTGGCCAGGGTCAATCAATTGACTGATCACAATTGTGCTTTGTTGCCTGTAGGATGGAGAAGGTCAAGGACCAGAGGGACAATGAGCATGGAACGTATACGGAGATTATGGATGAGAAGGAGGTCGTGAGGATTACTGCGTGCGTTGGTCCTAAACCTCACTTCTGCCATCGCATGAAGCTCACCCCAATTTATCTGTCTTCTTCCAGGCGGGAACCTCGATGCGTCGTCCATTTCTATCATACGAACTTCAAACGATGTGAGATCATGGATAAACATCTCGCTGTACGCTTCTCTTTGATCCTCTGAAAGTAGCGGGCAGAACTGATCTCTCGTGTATGGACGTATCAAACTACCTCTAGAAACTCGCACCAAAATACTTTAACACGCGATTCTTTCGAGTCTTTGTCGAGAACATCCCCTGGCTCGTCGAAAAGCTCGCCATCAAGGTCCTACCGTGCGTCATATCATTTGTGAATGGGGTCACTCGAGATCGGTACGTGTGGTGCAGATGTCTGTCTGTGGGAAGCTCTGACATCCATTTGTCCTATAGATTAGTGGGATTTGAAGACCTGGGAAACAGTGATGCCTTTCAAACGGCGGCGCTGGAACTGAGGTTCACACAGTGCAGTAAGCACTCATTTGCCTGTGCCGAGCAACTTTGGCTGATGCAACACAGATGTCATACAAAAACAGACAGCCACCGGTCTCGAGACAGTGTACAAAGTTTCATCATCTCGGCAGAATGACGACGACGACGACGTATTTGATCTGGATGACTGAATGGCCACAGACTGGGGTGTACAGTATGTCACTCTGGCAGGTATCTCTGCACAGTGCAAAGTCGGGCGACATCGCACACTGTCAATCGTTGATCAAGACACCTGCCGTTCGGTATTCTCGTTGGCGAGCGGGGGCACGCTATAGTTTACCGTTTTGGCGGCTGATAATATTGGATCTGTGTATATGTAGGCAAATGTAGAATATTTTACTGTATAATTCTAAGTAGTAGGTCCCTGGACCCACGTGGACCCATCAGGCCAAACAAAATGTCAATAACGCGTGTCCGAATGCGGGGAACTATGGTCGTCAAATCTGGCAAGCCAAACTTTGCCTCCCTCCTCCATTGTCCCTTTGCTCTCGCCCAATCTCCCCCAATCCTCTGGTTGCCATGGCTTCTCACAGTCACTAGGGTAACCGGTATCTATTTTGACCTCTTTGACCCCAGGATTGCACGCTGAAAAATGCTATAGAAGGAAATTTTCGCGATGTGCAATACTCCTGTTCGCTTGCGCTGTGCGATTGCCTCCCCAGGATCCACGATACAGTATATAAATCGCCCGGTATGCCGCAGGAAAATATCATCATTAACTGCCAGCAGTACTTCTCGGTCACTTCTCAGTAATAACTGACCTCTTCGAGTCTACTACACGCCCTCTCACTAAAATGTCTTACAACACTTCCTTCACCTCCGCCTACTACTCCGCCCCATCATCCCCTTCCAACCCTTTCAGCCTTTTTATCATCTCGCAATCACCCCGCGACACTCATGCGACGTACGAGGACCTCCGTAAGGTACTCCGTCCATCCAATGGCTCTGCACACCAGAAGACGTCTTCTGCGCAGAAATTCGGATTCAAGAAATTCTTTGGCGGAAACTAAAGCTCTCCGCACGAAGAGAGTCTCGTGGCCACTCCTACCGCTTGCCTTGCCTTAATGGTATCTGGCGCGACGCGCGCCCTGGTTCAGGGTCATCGTGAATGATATCCGATATCCATACCACCACCATAGCCCTCCTGCATGACTGCATGCCTACATCACTCAAGCTCGTCAGCTTGGCTGAAACTATGGAGCTTACACTCCCAAGAAAAACAGAAGGGAGGGGGAGGGCAGACGAGATGCAGATTCACGGCGCTGGGCGACGCACTAAGAAGCAGAGGGATTTAATTGCAGCTTAACTTATTCATTATTTATGGCCCACGGGTCCCCCAAAACCTAGAAATACCATCATTTGCACCGCATCCTTATTTGATTGAGTACAATCACAGTCCGCAAGTCCTGTTCAAGTGTAAACCGCGATTATCATGTGGAGGCATCGCAATCGATGATACCAAATTCTATCCATAACTTTTAGGCTATGTACTAATGTACTAAAGCCCAGTGGATGACCGGTGGACCTCGTAACGTCAAGGGCAATGTAAGAGTACAAAGGTGGTCAATACAGATAACGAAAACACCACAGCGTACTTGGGATAGCAGGAGCTTAATATGAAACAATGAGACGACACCGAAAAGCGCAAGGAGACTGATAGCATGTGACACAAAGCGACTAGAAGCCGCTCGACATAACGCGGAGCTGCTCTAGTTTCTTCTGGACTTCCCCAACTGTCCGATCCAGCTCGCCTGCAACAGCAGCCTGCCGCGGTCCACTCAACTGCATGAACATCTCGCACAGATCGCCGTCGACAACTGCCTTGACCGGAACATAATATCCTCTCCAAGACAAGTGGTCTCGCCCTACCAGACTGAGCTGCTCTGTGCGCATATGCTGTTCTAGCGTGGTAAGAAACTCTACGTCCTCTTTTGATACGAGAGGGACTAGAGAACCGATGGTGCCGTGGAGAGCCGTGTACATCAGCATTTCTTTGCCACCTGGTACAAGAGAAGCCTTGTATATGGATGTAACGAGATCGCCAACATGGAAATGGGCAATAAGTTTGGTTTTATGAGGGGCTCCATTGAGAACCCCTTTCTCGTGCATAATACCAGCACCTGTTGGATCGTTGTCGATTCGATCGGAGATGGTACTGTCCAGTTGATTGACAAATATGGTGCAGAATTTGTCTGCGGCAGCCACGGTGTTATAATCGACCATGGTAGAGCAAGTTAGCCACCGAGGTTGGGAGTCATCTGCTACCACGAGAAGTCTCTCATCCGGAGACTTATAGGCAACGTACGTCAGGGACTCTTGCATGTCACCGACAACAATGCGAGAGCCCTGTGTGTTCAGGCTGACGATGGCGCTGGCGAATGACTGAAATACGTCAAGAAATGATGAGACAGTATTCACCAAAGAGAACTGCTAAGGCATACCTTATTCTCCGCCTTTCGAAGCAGCTTCTTCTTACCCATATCGTAGATTCTCAATGCTTTCCCGACACCAGCAACCAAACGACCCTGAAAGGCCATCAAGGCCAGCGGCACAGCGTCGACTTCTGTCTATGTAGGGATGGACATGTCAGCACCTATGCTACGCAATTATCCGAAAGAAACAGACCTGATGTTGGAGTTCCAGACTCCCATCTTCCCTGAATTTATAGACTCGCAGATAACCGGCTGTAAATGATTGGGGAGACTGCACCACATTGCTTGCAGTTCCAACTACGAGGTATGATTCGCCATCACAAGCAGAGAAAGGGACAACAGCCAATGAGAATGCTGCCTCGTTTCCGGTCATTCGAATAGCCTGTATGTGTCGCACCTAGAATTATGTACCGATGGCGTGAGTCATGCTGCAACAGTCGAAAAGAGAAAAACAGGGACGTCTCACCTTCAAGGGGTCTACAACGTGAATATACGACACCCATGACCCCGCTCGCCCCTTGGTTTGATCACGAGGGAGATAGCCAGACTCACTCTGAAGTACTTGATATGTGAGCGGCAGCAAGACACACGGAAGAAACAAAGGACATACGAGGGCATTTGGGTTTATCGCTGGTTCCTCGACGACACGATGGTCAGCTTCCACCAGATAGATATATGGATTAATGGGATGCGCTGTAAATTGACGAGGAGTCTGTAGGAGGGGAATGACACTTTGTTTGAGATAATTCCCCAGGGCGGGGGATCGATATATCCTGAACAATCGGTTAACGACCTGATGAATGAATCTCATACGGGTTTGCTTACTGCAGGATGCTACCCGTCATACCAATAATTCCCTCTGGGCAGATCTCGTTCGAGAAACTGCAACCGAAATCGAGTCGGTCACAGAGAAGTGGTGTGAAGTAGGTTCGATTTTGATGCGTGTAATTGAGCCATGCTTGAGAGGACAGGGCGAGCATCAGTGACCTTCCCTGTGCTTTCACCAGGGTCAAACGCACGGGACGTGTCCCCAGAAACCTATGTACGATGTTAGTAGAAGAGCGGGGTAAAAGTGGTGAGCCCCACACCTAGTCCTGGTATCTGTCAGTTCACCTTTCACTGGATCAAGGATGGTCCTCAGGAGGACACCGTTTTGCAAGCCGATGTTGACGAACAGAGTGCCTTGTCCTCTGATTGCTGGCTCGTCAATGATACATATGGATGACGGCGGGGCTGTCAAAGCCTGCAAGCTGATGACTTCCAGCGTAGATTCGGGGTCGAGAGAGACAATCCTGACAGTCTGGTCTTCACATCCTACTGCCTAAGATACAATGAGGCGACATAATGTCCCAGGGGTTGAAGTCACATACCAGATATGGCGACCTCTGTCTTCCCTCTGGAACTTCTGCCATGCTCAAAGCTAGGACAGTGCTTCCTATAGCCATTCGATCCTGATACTCATTGAGCTGGCCGTCTAGATCAAGTTCAAAATACACAAGTTCGGCAGAACTTAAGGCTACCGCGATTTGGCGCTTATTAGTCGCCGCTGCGACAATCGATTTGCCAAGAGGAACTGACCATTCTGTAGTCGCATTATTCGCGAGAATGTGACGGACACCGTTTGGATGAACTTGAACCAAGGAGTCAACTCCAATCTGCTGTATAGCAAGAGACGGTGTTGTATTGAGAAACCCAGACTCCTCAACCTCCTCTATGAGCTCCCCGACAGCGAGGACAAGAGTACGATTCAAGAAAGACAGGACGATGTACGCGTCGAAAGGGTCTATAGTATAACATCATTAGAACATCAACTCTAAAAGAGAATGATGATAGAAAGCTTACCATGTTCCTTGTGCTTAATCGTCCACATTCCATTGGGGACATATTTTTGGAGGTCAGCGGTCAGAAGTTCTTCGATTTCAAGGCCGTGCCTCAAAATTCGTAGACTACTGTCCGAACCACGACCACAAGCGGTTATTATCTGGGGTGAATATGTAGTTGGGTGCATTTTGATGACCTGAGAACCGATGACGGGGTCCAATGAGGCCAATGCGTCTGTGAGCGACAGGTTTTCGAGACCTCGCACGGTAAAAAATGCATGCGGTAGCGGAACGGATGGATCTTGCATGCCAAACGAGGGAAAGGATGTGGATTTAAATACAGTCTCCTCGTCATCTTCGCCCAACTTGAGAAACTGATAGAGGTGTCTATTACATATGACGCTCAGTATCGTACCATGAGTATCCTGATTCCAGGAGTTACTCACTTATTGCCGAACTCGGACGCTACGAAAAGGAATCCCGATTTTGTGATGCATAGACTGGACGCCAGCGGGACAGTGTCGAAGTATTTGATACTCAGGGACTGGACCACATCATCCTTGTGCTCAATGGTCACCTTGAAGAGATCGCCGTCCTCGCTTTGCAGTAGAAAGAAGAAGGCACCCTAAAGACTCGTCAGCGAGATGTAGAAACAATCTATGGTCGTACAATTACCTTCATTTTGTGCATGACCGAAGAGACAATAAGCAGCCCTCGTGAAGGATCTGCGAGAGAGAGCTTACGACGAGGAATTGGAACGCGGTGCTGTGGCGCGTCCATGTGTTGATAAATGATGTGATCAACACAGCAGACCAAAACGCCCGACGGACCGTCCAGGGTATCTGCAGACCCGGATTGTCCTCCTGGAACCTGTACTAGGAGATTTGCCTGAGCATCAGTCGGTTCCGACCACTTGCGTACGACATGATTTAGACCAAGATCGAGCTCATAGTAGGTTAATATCTGGCAATGAATGAGCGGAAAAGCACCTGATCTCGAAGAATTCGCACCTTTTCACTCTTCTTGAAATCATTACCGGTCGTGTCCTGATCGCTTTCAGCGTATTCTACCTCTAGGACAGCGAATGTTGGATTGTCGAAGCCGACATCCAATCCGACAATGTGGTAGATAAGTGTGTTAGCTCTGTGCGCCTCGAGAGGAGAGGAGATAGTGATATTAGCCGCAGTGTCTCTATTGAGGATATACACAAGCTTGGATTTTTCCATGGCAGCGATCATCACGCTACGTCCCTTTGGGTCTGCCGCAAGATATTGCCCAGGAACGATGCGACGTGCCCCCGACTTTCCATATGTTTCCTGATGAACCTTGACGAATTGGCCGATTGTGGCGTCGTAGTCAAGAATCACAATGCGCCCCGAATCAGATCCCACGATGGTGTAATCTTCATAAGTTTTTAGTTGGCAACAACAGCGAAGAGGAGAGTATTTGGCGCACCTTTGACTCCGCCGGTTAGACGAAAAGCTACTAGCGATCTTATGGACCCAAACACGTCTGTTGAATACACCTTAGAGAGCTTGCCAGACTGAGAGTCGATGCGAAGGAGTTCAAGCTGGGTGCCATGAGAGATGATGATCTCCTGTTGACGGATACCAGAGAAATTTCCGACTATGGCCTGGTTTATTGCAGTTGGACGCTGTAGAGTGAGATTATACAGATGCATCACGAAGATCGAGTGCAAGGTTGCTAATGATAGGAATTAGGACAGTCACAGTCACAGTAGTTGAAGGCATCGCTTAGCGCTAGTTAGCGCCCACTGCTGATCTGGTACGCTCCAGATACGCAGACCAGCCTTCGTCCTGGTATCTCTTCGCCTGAGCAGTGATTTCCTCCACCAGGCTGGGATCCTTCCCATAAACTCCCCTCCCAACAATGATGACATCACAGCCCGACTCTAAAATCACCTGTCGAGGTGTTCTATACTGCTGTCCCATCGCATCTCCCTTCACATCCAATCCAACGCCGGGCGTCAGTACTAAGAAATCTTCTTCAGGATCAACATCAGCGCCTGTGGCACCGACTCCGTCCATGCGTTTCTGTGCGATGAACCCAACGACAAAGTCCCGGTGCTGTCGAGCCATCCGAACGGCATCTTCGGTGTACGCGCCGACTGCGAGGGAGCCCTTCGTGCTCATTTCCGCGAGTAAAAGCAAACCTCTACCGAGTGGGAGGCCGACCGAGGAAAGACCTGTGATGATAGAGGGACCAGGTACCGGATGCGCATTCGTGATATGTGACCAGCTTGCAATCTTATGTACACCGCTAGAGTATTGCAGTGCAACCGTGTTTCCTGTGGTTGTGACAATTGGTATAGGAGAATTTGCCAACAGGTAGAAGTTGAGAGCACCTACCGATATCAGCAAATTTCCTATCTTCAAAGATCACAAAATCATGCTTTACGCTCAATGCGCGCAGGCTATCGATAAGAGTATGGTCGAAATCTTCGATGATATCAACGTGTGTCTTGAATTCAAAATTCCATGAGAACGGGTGGGACCTCAAAAGGGGGAAGCGATGCCTTTATGAGACAGATGAAGGGCCCGACGACGTCAATGATAGAGAGAAAGTCCTTCGATTTGGTCACATCGACGCTAACAGAGAGATTCGACTTTTTCCTCTCCATGGTCTCGAGGAGGAGCTTTGCAGCGGGATTCGAGTGCTTCAGAGCCCTCTGGCCGTATGTCTGCAGGTACGGAGAGGACATCGAGTGAAATAGGTGGAAGAAATTACAGTTGCGACAAGGTAATAGTGATGAAGGTGAAGAGCAAGACAGGAGCAAGATAAGGATTCTGCATGAAAACCGAAGAAGGCAATCTGATTACCGCTTCAATCCTGTAATCAAACTTCCATGTCCGATACCTCCCCGATAATCGTACACGAGCGAGAACAAGACGATGAAGACATAGAGCGCTATTCCAAGCGTACCAAAATCGATGGAACTGGCGAGGAGCCTTCCGAAAAACCTAGTACGGAGGAGGAAGGAGGTATCTTGCCTCCCAGCCATACTCTTCTAGGAGTCCCTACACCCGTTGCGTCTGAAGACGGACGCATCCAGTTTATGGAGTCTGATGTTGGAATATCAGAGTATATTGGACAGGGCGTCGCGAAGATTGAAGGAATCATCAAGCAGAGGTTCGTTCCCTTGCATGTATTTAATGTGAAGCGGTGTTTTAACTGCTTGGAAATACTTAGATTCACTGATTTTCTGGTCTTCGAGGTCGATCTCGACGGGAACGTCATTCATGTCAAGTCTCTAGGTAGACCAGAGACCCCGAAAAAGGAGAAGACGGAGAAGGAAAAGACGGAGGCGAACGCTGAACCTGTCGTCCCCGCTTCTGAGGATACCGAGATGCAAGACGCGACAGCTCCGCCTGTAGAGGAAAAATTGGCCGAAACACCTGCTGAGAGTAGTACGACTGCAGGGGCCGAACCCGTAGCGGAAGAACCAAAACCAGCTGCTCAAACTGCACCGGCGTCCAACGAACCGTGGCCGGAGAGTTTCAATACACAACTATCGCCCTTCCTCTCAGAATCCGCGATCTCCCAGCTTAAAGAGATCTTCTTGCAAGGTCCCGAAGCACCCAGAATCAGTGATGCTGGGTGGGGAGCTCGACCAAGCAAATCTTCAGAAGACAATGGCGATCCTGTACCAGAACTCGCGGAGGCTTCGGTGCCTGAGCCTGTCGTCGAAGAAACAAAAGCCTCTGGCCGAGGCAGAGGTGGAAGAGATCGAGGAGGTCGCGGTGGCAGAGGTGGCAGAGGTGGCCGAGGCGGAGGAAGGGGTGGCGGCAGAGAAGATACCAGGAAGGTCTTATCAAATGTATGTACATCCTTATGTTCCCCCTCCGTGTATCGCAGCAATATCTTAATATCAGCACCCAGCCTATCGCTTCCAAGACCGACAGAACTGCTCTCCATCAAACTATCCGTGAACTCTTCAAGGGCAAGCTCGACACAGAGACGGACACTTCCAACCCGGACTCTGAAGATGGCTCAAAGATTGTCATTAAATGGTCCAAGTCCGGAGGCGGCAGACGTGGGGGAGCACGCGGGGGTGGCCAGGGTGGTAATTCGCTGTTCGGTTTACTTCCATTTACACCTTCCGACCTCCTTGGTTTCAGGAGGTACTACTGGCCGTGGTGAACGCGCTCCTAGGGGAACATTCCCACCCTACATTCATTTCACTCTGCAGAAGACCAACCGCGACACACAAGATGCGCTGAACCATCTGTCGCGGACACTTCATGTGAATATCAAGGATTTGTCCGTGGCAGGGACGAAGGATAAACGGGGCGTTACTGTCCAACGGGTAGCGTTGAAGAGGAACAACAAAACGGTGGAGGATCTTTGGAGACTTGCGCATGGTCAGCCAGGACGGAATGCAGCGAAACAGCGAGGTGATCGAGGGATCAGAATTGCTGATTTCAACTACCGCAAGGCTGGCTTGGAATTGGGCATGTTGAAAGGGAACGCGTTCGTCATCACTCTCCGGTACGTTTCATATTAACTTATTGCTTCATGGCACTCAAAGCTCTGCGTAGGAGCGTTCAAGTCGATTCGACTGAAACACTTGATAAAGCTTTGAATACCATCAAGGATAAAGGCTTCATCAATTACTACGGTATGTTCTACTAAGTCCTTTGGACAAGCTAGCGTTGAAAGGTCTCCTCAGGTATGCAGCGGTTCGGGACCGCATCTGTGCCCACACACGCCATCGGTCTCGCGCTCCTTCAGTCGAATTGGCACAAGGCTGTCTCATTAATCATGCGGCCGCGACACGGAGAACATCCCGAAGTTGATGCTGCTCGGAAAGCATGGTTAGTGGATGGTGACCTCGATAAGGCCATCTCCATGATGCCACGACGAGTTGTTGCCGAGCGCTGTCTTTTAGAAAGCTACAAAAAGCAAGGCGGCGACACCCGCAATGCTATGGGCGCACTGTCAACGGTGAGCCTTTTCGAACAATTTCCACAGACTTGCATCTATTTACCCATGTTCTAGATTCCCCGCAATCTTCGTCTGATGTATGTTCATGCATACCAGTCCTACGTATGGAATGCTATTGTATCGGAGCGAATCCGTACATTCGGCACCGAAAAACCGGTTGTCGGCGATCTTATAATCGAGACAGATCCGGAGGTACCTGTAGAACCAGTCGTGGATGAAGAAGGGGCGCCAATAGAAGTCGAGAGTGATAAAGAGGAAGCAGGTGGGAAACATGTCTACTCATCATGCCTTCTCTTTTGACCAACCCCTCAGAAGAACAATCGTCATCTCGCTACCCCAAAAAAACCAGAAAGCCCTGGGTTCCTCCTCGTGTCAAGACATTGACTGAAGAGGATCTGGACAAGTACACAATCTTCGATGTGGTTATGCCACTCCCCGGGACAGACGTTGCATACCCTGGTGGCAAACTTGGAGAGCGATACCGGGAATTCCTTCGACTGGATGGACTTGATCCGGAAAATTTTGTCCGGAAGCAGAGGTGCGAGCGCTGGTGTTGTACAGTTATCATTCTGACACTACAGCAGGGAGTACACCTTGAATGGATCATATCGGAAGATCCTCCACATGCCGAAGGAACTTTCGTGGTCCGTGCTGCGATACACCGACCCAGATGTCGCTCTCGCGCAGGCTGACGAGGACAAGCTCCTTGGGTTTGACGCACCAGTCATTGACGAGGAGGGCAAGTTCATGGCTCTTCAGATCAATCTCACTCTTGGAACGGCGGCATACGCGACCATGGCTCTGCGTGAGATTACCAAAACGGAGACGAGTTCGCATTTCCAAACGGGTCTCACGGCTGCAGCAGAGGATCAGAAGTACCGGGGAACAGGCGATGCCGATGAGGCGGAGCAAATGAAGGTTGATGCGGTCTCAAACTCTCAGCTCAACTTGAAAGCGCTCGAAAAGAACCCCTCTTGAAACTTGGGACCCGTAGGTCAGTGGGCTCTTGTCAAAACCGCAGTCAATCCCGTTCCCGGGCGGGCTGGAAAGCCCGTATTCTGTATGTTATAAGTAACAGTGCAAAAAGCCGAATGATTTGTTGTACGAGGATGGTTGTAAGTACAGTTTCTGTAGCGGTACCACTATAATAACAAACTCAATAGCCGTCAGTGGTGCGGGAGTCATAGAATCCTGGTACTTAAGTAGAATCCGTTGGCCGACGGAGTGAGTAAAGATCTGGTACATAGCCGGTCGGCCAGGCCGCCGGTGAGATTTCCTTCAAGTTATTTCCTCACACTGTCAGTGACACGTATGAGTCTATAAGGTCAATGCGTTTCACTACAGCTATAAGCGCGAAGGACTACATAACATCAGCTTGATATCCTCTCCTTGAAACCCTACATTCTCTCGAGCCTACACACCACGTATTTGCGCCGACGAAATGGCCAAAGTCGAAACGATCGTCTTCCTGTCTTTGGTCCTCGACCTATTCGCTTTCACCATCCCGCTACCGCTCTTTCCGCGTCTGATTGAATGGTACACTGTGGTCAGTACCATGCCCTATCACGGCTAGTCGTGTCGGACCTAACGCATCCCTCCAGCGGGAGATCTCTGACCCTAGTGGTTTTCTATCACGAACACTGCAGGCCGTGTCGTTCATTCGAGGCTTGTTATACAAGTCAACATTACATTCGAAGAAATGGGACGTAGTATTGCTAGGTGAGTGGGCCATGATACCTCCAGAACCTATGCTCATGATGAGGATGGTTCTGTTGGATGACTAGGAGGATTAATGGGCTCCGTCTTCTCGTGCGTTGCGTCCGTATTCAATATTGAAGTCATATTGACGGCATACCATGGATCAGGACGCTGCAATTCTTCGTATCTCCCAAAATTGGAGCACTATCCGATAGATATGGACGCAAACGCGTCCTCCTCATTACCATGATCGGCAATATCTTGAGTATGTGCTTAATTCTATAACATAGTATGACGTTGCTGATTCTGTTGCCCTGAAGGCGCACTTGTGTACGTTTCTGTCTTCATTGGCCTTGGAATTGCACCCTCAAACGATTTCTCAGGTGGATCAAGTCTACAACTTTCGCATCGTACATGCTTTCGCGCGTCATTGGAGGACTAAGTGAAGGAAACGTACAGTTAGCCATGTTCGTCCATACCATTCAGTTCGCCTCTTGTTGTCGTAAACTGATGTACATTGTTCCGCAGCGCCATCCTATCCGACGTCACAACCCCAGCTAATCGTTCCAAAGCTCTCGCCCATGTCGGAATAGCTTTCGCTATCTGCTTCTGCATCGGCCCCCCAATTGGCGCCTACTTCGCCTCACGATCCCTCACCACCTCACTGACATATGGAGTGGAACTGAACGTCTATGCCATTCCAGCCATAATAACGCTCGTCCTTTTAACGGCCGAGACTATCTTCCTGATCGTCGCTCTGCCTGAGACGCGCGGCAAGGGACCTATCCTAACTGCGGAGGAGAAGGGCAAAGCAAAGGCATCGGCAACCCAGACACCAAATGGCAAGACCAACGGCACATCAGTGCTATCGCGAAAGGCCAGCGTGGACAAGCGGATAGGCTTGTTGAAGTCGCTTCGTCGCTTTCACTTCCTGTTTTTGGGCATCTTCAGCGGAGTAGAGTTCACTCTGACATTCTTGACCTTTGACCGTAAGTTTTGTTACGTCTTCATTGAGCCACAGTATTGAATTTGGGGGTCTGTAGTATTTGATTGGGATAACAAACAAAATGGGATGCTCATTGGATCCATCGGAGTCATCAGCGCCCTCTTACAAGGAGGTTACGTCCGCCGGGCCACGGTCAAAGTCGGCGAAGGAGCAATGGCCCGCCGTGGTGTTCTCAGCTGCGCCCTTGGCCTCCTCTTCCTCGCCATCCTCCCTCGACACGTCGCGACAAATCTCACACTTGCGCGCAGACTCTTACAGCTCTCTGCTGTGTGTCTGGCATTCACCTCAGCCACCGTAGTCAACTCTTTGACCGCGTTCGCGTCGTTGCAGTGTGATGAGGGAGGGTTCGACGCTGATACTGGGAAACCGCTACAGGAGCACCCGCAACTCGCGAAGGGGAAAGCCCTGGGGAGATTCAGGTCGACTGGGCAACTCGGGCGGGCTATGGGTCCGCTGCTCGGTATGTCTAAACGTCCTCTTGAACGCTAGTGATTTTTGATGTTGATCTTTGTGCAGCTTGCGCGTCGTATTGGACATTCGGGCCTTCAGCAACATATGCCGTTGCTGCTGCCGCTATGCTTACTCTCACGTTTTCGATGAGACGGATAGCCGGGACAAAAGCCACTTGAGAGGGTCCATTCTACCGGATGGACCATGGGAGAGTGGAAAGGAAGGGTTTTATTTATGTACCGTGGATCTATAACTGCTATCAAAGCCATCTGTAAAGATAGAAACTGTCTAATGAAGTCCCCGCGATTATTGTCAAGTCGGCCGAGAAAAGTATGACCTAGGGATCGGGGTGTACCAACATACAATGCAATTCAATGAACCATGGTGAAGTAATAGTGTTGTGCCAAGTGTTCGAATGTGGGGAGGGTATAGTGCAATTAAATATCTTCGATGCCGTACGTAGACGAAGCAGACTGGTCTCATGTGTGTATTATGGATGATGGTAGTAGATGAGAAATGAGTGTGGGAAACATCAACCATGGCAAGCAGGTCTTGTGCTATGACTCTGAGAGCCCGACACGCGAAGCACTCCGTGTTCTTGGAAACGGCGGAGTCGAGGGTGGGGAGTGCGCCCCAAAGTCAATTAGATGCACACTGGCCTCTGCTCGGTGTTGTGACCCTGGGTGCGGCGACGTCGACCGTGAATTCGACACGCCCACCGACTCCAGATCATCAATCAAGGGTTCGTGCTCCAACAAATCCCGATCATGGTCTACCTCGGTGAACCGTGAAGTCGCCACAGTTGTCTTGGGGTTGGAACGAGGTAGCAGGGGCAATGCAGGTGTCGAACTACGAGGATATGATGATGTAGAGGAAGAGCCGGTCTCTATATCGTGTGACTGGGTGAATATCGCAGGTAGGAAGAACAGGACGCCGCGACTGTTGTGTGAGTGAGAGCGTCGCCGTGGCCGCGCTGGTGTGCGTGGAGGCTCTTCGTATGTACCTGAGATAGTCGACGCCACGCGATTCCGGACTCTGCGGAAGGCAGCAACGATAGGGCTCTCTGCACGTCCAGCAAACTGATCCTCCGATATCGGTTGTTCTGACAGGGCCGGTGATGTAGTTCGCACAGAAAAGGGAAGGTGGAGAACCGGTACATCAGAGTCGTCCGACGGAGAGTTGGGCATACTGCCGTCGGGCGAGGAAGGGGTCGTTGATGGCTCTGAGTAATCCGAGGACGTACCGGACCGCCCGAGATGAAGGTGCAACCGACCGCGGGGGAATAGTACATCGTATCCTCCCATCCTCCGCAGACCCCTGCGTCGCTTTGTTGGCAGCATCACCCAGACCACTCCCCCTATCAAGACTATCAACCCAATCCACATCAAGCCCTTGCCCCAAGTTCCCAAGAAGCCGATGAAGGCCGCATCATCAGCATGCCAGCTGCTCCCATAGAAATGTGTGAAGAAGGTATGGGGTGCCTCTCCTTCCTTGGCGTTTTTCCCGTAGAGCGACTTGGGCAGTATGCGCACTGGATCGCTGGGGAGGCTAGCATGGGATGATGTGAATATGCCGTATTGGGCGGAGAGGAACATGGGCCCGGTGGAGAACATGACGGTGGGGTAGTTGAGAATCCAATTATGGTCAAATGTAACGAGATTGTGGATGGTCTGGGCTAGGAATGGATGGCCCTTTTCAGCGAACATGAGGTCATTAGAGACTCCGACCGGAATGGTTTTGGGAAGGATGACGGGATACACGAGGAGAGGATCCAAGGGACGCAAGCATCCAATATCCAAGTCGAGGTACACGCCACCGTAGTGGTAGAGCACGAAGTAGCGTATGGCGTCAGCACGCTGGATAGCGTACTTGTAGTCTATGAAGGTGTCGAGAAACCACCCGTAGTGCTCTGCAATGAAGTTTCGCGAGGATTCGTCTGTCCACAACATGTATTCACTGCGGAATATGTCAGATGTCAAATGGTATCGAGGTTATGAGGAAACGTACTAGTCAGGCATCATGTCTCTGCATTCCTGAGAAATGCCCTTCCAGCGAAGAGGTAACGTTTCTGTGCGCCATGTCTGGTGCAAAATCCTGGGGATACGCTCTACTTGTCCATGCTCTGAAGCATTCCAGCGAGCTTTGGAATCTAAAATAGGGACTTCGAGCTCGGTAAGATATGCACTTGGGTCGATGGCGAGATAGTATGTGATTGATGATAGTACGACGACTGTGCCGAACAGAAAGAGTCCAAGAACAGATAGAGAGATGAAGAGGGCGCGACGGCGAGCAGCCATGGGATGAAGTTGGGGGTAGGGAGGTGAGTCGCGAAGCTGCAGAAAGTTTGCGCAAGTTTTACAGGAATTATTTACGGCCCAGAATCCAGATCAATCAGGTCAGCTGGCTTCCATTGGTCGGCAATCTCACACATCTCTTTTGACAAACTACGGTCTGGCTGCGGACTCAACGCCTCATCGTTTCAACGTCAAGCTCGGAGTAACGGCAAAACGGTAAACGTAACTACTAATACTATCCACTGATCTCCATCTTCTGCGCAAAGATGATCTCGAGATGAGGTTCCAGCCACACTAATGACTCCTGCAGCGACGGCTCGTTCCAATCATCCCCAAGCCTCTTCAGTGCCCCAAGAGCAATCTTCCAGTCCATCGGCGACCAGTCTTGTCCACGGCGAGCTCCTTGATACGAATACGGCTTGCTCAGGAAGACCTCCAGTCGCGGACTAGTCGACCGCCTCTTCTTCTTATCATCCAGGTATTCCACACAATCCGGCGCACTCCATTCGTTATAATGCTTCCCTTTCTTTTGCCATTGCGGTGCGTATATTGATGCGGCGACCCCTTTATTCTCCAATTGTCGAAGAAGGTCTGCACCTCCAGTCCGGCCCACTAGCTCGACGAGTAGAGCTGTAAAGTGCTCTACCACTTGGATGTGGAGCGAGTTGCGAGCATCCGGACGGGACATAATATCGGGCCCGCTATCATCATCCACATCCATGCTGTCATCCAAGTCTTGAGGCGCCTCATTCGAGATAATACTAGTCTGTTTGTACTTTTGCCCCTGATATGCAGAGAATCTGTCCAGATCCACAGTGTTGTCTCCGAAAATAGACCAGGCGATTTGACGACTGCTCCAGTGACGATGTATGGGTGAGATTGAGGATATTCCTGATACAGTGCAAAAGAGTGCAGATAATAGGTTACTACAGTACACGCAACACCACAGAAGTACACCGATTTAATCACTCTTACCTTCGGCTTCGCTCTCGATGCAAAGGTTGTTATCCGCACTGCATAGAAGGGTTCGATGCCCTCGCGCAAAGAACATGCAGCAGTCCAAGATCAAGCCATCATTCAAGCGGTCCCCAGATGCGAAGCTCTTTCTATAGTGTTGGACGTTGTCGTAGCGGGAATCATATTGAGAAAACCCACCTCGTCGCGGGATCTCACTTTCCAGCTCCCTGAACTTTTGCAGGTCTCTTCGTTAGACTGGCCCTTCACGGATCGTTTTTCTTTGACTTTCTTCAAGAGCCAGAGCGAGGCTCTGCGTGCGAACCAGGATATCATATCGGAGCTGTTCCGACGGTTCTTTTGTCTTTAAGACACTTCCGTATAAGCAAATGTACAATCGCTAGACGCGCAGAAAAACTCACCCATCGAGCTCATTGATAACAGCTCCTGGTATGACAAAAATGACGGGAAGGGATTCTCTTTCGACGTCCTCAACAAAATCCTCAAAGACTTCGAGGTGGTGCAAAAGTATATTGGTGTCAACGACTACGAATATCGAAGATGCATAGACCGGAGCCTGTGGACTTTCTGGTCAGCAATGGGCCCTACCGCAGTCGAAACGACTTCTTGTACGCGCCTGCATTTCGACATCTTCATTTGCTAGCTGATCAATCCTTCCGAGGGTAGCATGGAGATGATCATGATGCTGGAGATGTATGTTGGATGATGAATTGATATCAGAATCTATACTCAAGTCATGATGGTGAGTGGGCGTCGCGCCCGGGATGAATGTTACCAATGGTACATACGAGACAAAGAGTTTGACGGATAGCCGGGTTGGTAGCCAGTAGATGTCGGAGATACCGCGTACTTGCTGTCAAAGCTAGTAAAGGCCATATCAACTTACCCCGCACTGAAGCTAGGACTTGAGGAGAAGAGAAGATGGGTGTACCATCGAAACCTAGGGTGGAGGGTTCCTGTGAGTCGAAGACTTTGGTTTGGCCTGCCAGTTCCACTCCGGGGTACCTTATGTAGGTCAGCTGACAGCAACTCGCCCAAAAGAGAGAGAAAGGGGAGAATTTATTGTAAAATGTAGAATAAATTCAACAGCTAACTGAGGATGTATCTACGCGACTGAATATCAATACGGATGTGTTACAAGACGTCCGCATCCTTTTCTTCCTGCCAAAACAACAGAAATGAAGCTCACGCGGCGCGAAATTCACCTGTAGGCGCGCCGCCGCCGCAGCATTGGACGTGCTATTTCGCGGATGTGCACGCGCGAGAGGCGGCGAGACATCCTGAGTTACATTCGATGTTGTTTCCGGGCCTGTGCGTGGAGAGATTGAATGAGAATGTGACTCGGAATTGTAGGCTCAGGTGTTGAAATTATTACTCACCTCTCGACGGTCGCCGAATTTGGAGTCGAGAGGGCCGCGAAGGCGTGTGCAGCGTCTTTGTGGGGTCCTGAGCATTGGTGTGAGTGTTCTGTGTGGTTTGAGTGCTATGTGTGGTTTAAATACATGGAGTGCATCAGGAATGGATTGAATGGAATTGAGAGAGTTCACCGACTTTCGTAGCCTTCGTGCTGGAACCTATCGATTTCGCGCAAAATTCGGGAGCCATACCATGGTTCATGTAGCATTTATTGCCCACATCGTCTCCTAGAAGCATCGAGTTGGAAATGAGGTCAGATGAATCGAATGTCAAAATGTATACCAGATGTACGTACTTACCGTCATCTTTCGCAGTCCTTTCACCCCATCCAGCTTGGCTTTGGCCTCCAAAAGTAATTTCCACATCGCCCTAACCCATTGTGTATACAAAGGTTGTCTCTCAATCGATAACGATGTCAGTATTTCGGGTGGGGAGTGGAGGATGCTTGATTGAATCTTTGGCGCAATTTGACATGACTTTCGCAGTTCTTGGCGCCGATTGTCGTGTTGTACCAGTTCTTGAATCGTCCGGGTGTCGCAGGGAGCCGAGATATCGAGGAACGAGTGAGCAATGGTGTCGAGGCAGGCGAGAGGTTAGAGACAAGTGACAGTTCCCGTCTAGGAAGGCGAAAGTTATCTGCCATAGCCGTGTCAATGGCAGGTAACGTCGTTGGCTACCGTGGGGTCTACATGGCACTTTAAAAATGAGGTAAAAACTTAGGATATTCAGTCGAACATTGTATTGTACATGTGCCAAGTGTGATATGCATACGTATAGTAGTTGAGCCAATGTCGAGACTTAGGGGCGCACGATCCAAGACTTTCACAAGAGATGACAGGTCTGCTTCAAGTCACACCGTCTGGAAATCCGAAAGAATAATGTATTGGACTGCCAGAATCTACGGTGCATGCTAGGGATAAAAATGATATATGCCGAATGAGAAGAATAAACTGCTAGGATCCAAAGAAAACGTTATGAAGCCACAGCCGTCGATAATGCAACCTTTTTGAAAGGTGGCGTGCCCTCCACATCCTCAGAACTACCATCGCCATCATCAACCTTACGCTTCAATGCTGCCCGCTTGGCATCAGGAGACGGTGATAATGATTTGGTCCCTCTTTTCGATGCTGAAGGAGGCGGTGTCAGGTTTGTGACCACTCGCATTGCCGCGGCCTGCGCTTCGGGAGTACCAGAACGACTGCGGACCTGGCCAGTCAGTTCGTTTCGTAAACGCGCGACAAGGTTTGAGGACGAAGCCAATGCCTCTGCGTGACACGTCGCATGATATACCTGAAAAGAGGTTTGCATCAGTTAGGAAATCAGAAAAGGACAAACAAGATTCCAACATACCCGCTCGTCTTTCATGGTCGCGTTCTTCCACACCCAGTCCTCGTCGTCCTCCAGGAATTCAGATTTAATAGTCTCCTTACAAATCGGGCACGCTATGGGTTTGGCCTCATCTCCGGCGGGAACAACGACGTATTGTCCTCGTAACTCAGCATCACGATGAGCGACGTCCGCAGCTGCAGCAGCCTTCGCATTCATGGGTCGAGATCCGTCAGCGCGGCCTTTCCCTTTCACATCGGATGTATCAGACACCCAATCCTGTGAGAACAACGATCAGTATCAATCGACTGGTTGAGGGCTGTACGATCACATACCTCTAATCCAACGAACCAGCTCCGACTATGACCCCGCCCAATGTTCTGATTAGCCTTACGATTCTGCCTGAAATGCATATCCAGATGTTCCTCCATTGCCTTCTTACCGACAACAGAATCAACGAATCGGATTCCGCATTGTTTACACTGAGCGGCAAGTTTGTTATATAAGAAATCGACTATCGGCGGTTGTTTCCTAGAGAAGATGTTAGTAAAAATGAGATACTCGTCAGAGACATGAGAGCCGTACTTCGTAATATCAGACAACGTGAGTCTGATCTTATTTGAGAGAATAGACTGCCTGTATGCCCTGGTTGTCTCCATCGTTAAATCTGGGGATCCTGGTTTAACGTCTTCCTCCTTCGCTGTTGGACCAGTGCCGACAGGTGTTCCACTTTTTGACGGGGCGATGCCGGCTTTCATGAGCGTTGACAAGATATCGGATATGCCCATACTTGAAGGGCCCGCTATTGAAGGTATCGGAGCAGACGTAGGGGGCATCGACGGTACGTGCTCAGACTTGATGGCACTGAACGACGGATGGGAGAAGGGCGTTGACTGCGGATATAACTGAGGAGCTTGTAACGCAGGTGGTGGAGGACTCAGATGCGCCAACTGGGGAGGCCATTGTGCGGCCATCGGGGGCGCCTGGGGAGGGGGAGGTGGTGGAGGAGCCGTGCTCTGCACAAGAGATCGGAGCTGACTCAGAATCTGTCGGAGTTCTTCTTGAGAAACGCCAGCCTCTACAAGCTTCCGTAACTGATGCAGCACATTAATGTGTGTCTGAGAGAGGGTGTCATAGGGATTCGACTGTAACGCGCGTTCCTTCTGTCCAAGTGTATATTCCAACTCGCTGAGTACCTGCGCTTTCGTTATTTGTCCAGAACCGGAATGAAAATTGTTGCTCAACTAAAATGGCGGTGAGCGGTTGTAATAAATTGCACAAATGAAGCAGGACGTACGTTGTGAGCAGATGCGCCATCACCCCAAACACCTCTTTCGATGGAGACCTGAGCAGAAACACCGAACAACTCCTTCCCGGCTGGAGAACCAGTGCGCCATGTTTGTATCAGTTCTTCCAACTTCCCGCGTGTGTTCTCGTCGACCTGATGGTACGTTTCAAGAAACAAAGGCGTGACGAATGTGGCGAAATGCCTGGCATACGGATCGTAGATGTTTTTGGAGATCATGTCGAGGAGATAAAAGGCAGGCAGCTTCATCCAGGGCGGAACCTAACATCGAAGGAGAGAAGAAAATGATTGGTCAGCAAATCCGCGGAATGGTTTGATGGGGCCAAAAAAGGAAAAGAAGCGAGGACCCTCGCCAGATGCTGACTGAAATCAGGTCGACGCAATATCGTCGTAGTTCTTACGATCGTTTCTCAACGCAAAGAACTATACTAGTGTACATGACAAAAGAGATCGCATAGCTAATTCCGCTGCCACTCGAATACCACAAGCCTGTCACAGCGAAGGGTGCAGCAGTCATGAGATAAGAAACGAGACTCACCCGCCTGATGTGTGCCTCAAGGCACTGCGAAACGATGTCGGCAAATCTTGTGTACTCGTGAGCGAGCATAGAAAGGTTCTGTATGATTGGGCGAGAATTGACGGTTAGTTCAGCCAGACGGCTCGAATAGTCTCGTCGAAATGTCCCCGGATCCATATAATACACTGGTGCTGGCGGCGCAGGTGGAGGTGGGGGTGGGGCTGATTGCTGATACTGATAATGAAACCCTCCTTGCATGGGAGGCTGAGGATATGCAGTGGCGGCGTAGGAGGGTTGCCCATAATAATTGAGAGACATTATGACTCGGATCTCACCACAGGAGTCAAATAATCCAAATCTCGTCAGAGATGCTAACAACGACGCCGAATCGAAAGAGCTCTCGTGAGGTTGATGTCAAGATTCACTTTCCACACACAGGCAACCGAGGACAGCGACGACGGACGATATTCACAACGATGGTGATGGTTTGTTGAAGAAAAGTGGTGGCACGTCAACACGACAATGGCTCAGTTTTCAAACTCCGCCAAAGGGGCCACACCTTGCCCGTGACCGAAAGGACTTTGCACAACTCTCCTGCGAAACAGAAAATTCGCAATTTTTCTCTGGCATTAGCATGGAGATCTGGCACTCAATCAATGTATTTCAGTACTACAATAAAATCAGCAGGAGATGAGCGCAGGAGAAATATTCTGTGTTTACGCGCTTTTCCGAAAGAGGCCGAGTATTATGTCAGCACAAAGGTGCGGTTCGCCAAAGGTTCCCCTCACCAGCACAACACCCTCAAGAAACACCCTTCAAGGTATGCATCCTCGATATCCAATCCTGCTGCTGGCCCCCGTTGCATCCTGCTGCTCGAAGCATTCGTTTGATACCCATTTCGAACGGAGACGGGAGGAATTCTCGATGGATTGGACATCGGACCTTTGGATGTACATCTGACTGACCCAAAATTTCTACAGATGCGGGACGTACTCCAGACCGAAGAACTCGACATCCCTGAGGGCGTTGAAGTCACCATCAAGTCCCGCCTCATCTCCGTCACTGGTCCCCGAGGCGTCTTGACAAAGAACGTCCGCCATGTCAACATGGACATCCGCCTCCTCAAGGGCAAATCCACAAAAGTCACTCTGGCTGTATGGCAGGGTGGACGCAAGCACGTCGCCTGCCTGCGCACGATCAGGAGTCTTATCAACAACATGGTGACTGGTGTTACAAAGGTGCGTTTACTTGTTGCAGTGGAAGATCACCATCCTGATTCGTCTTAGGGATTCCGCTACAAAATGCGTACCGTCTATGCCCATTTCCCCATCAACTGCATCATCAACTCCGAGGGAAATGCCATGGAGATCCGTAACTTCCTCGGTGAAAAGGTGCGTTCGTCGATTCGTCGATTTGATAGCAGGCTAATGCCTTCCACAGACTGTGCGACACGTGAACATGTTGGAGGGTGTCACCGTAGTGGAGTCAACGGCACAGAAGGATGAGCTCATCCTTGAGGGAAATGACATCGACCACGTCTCACAGTCAGGTACGCTGAAATACACTTTTATGATACAGATATTTGTGTTAAACCCCGTTCTTGTAGCTGCCTCCATCCAGGGTATCTGTCGTGTGCGTAACAAGGATATCCGTAAATTCTTGGACGGTATCTACGTGTCAGACAAGGGCACAATAGTCACCGAGTGATTTATCTCACATGCTGTATTTGGACTTCCACTCGACACCCATATGATGATGATATGTTACATGCATGATTCAAAACCCCCTTGCGTGCCAATTGGTCAAGATTCTTCTTCGATTATTCCCTAAACAAAATTATACGACATCAAATAAACGAACTCTATCCTAATATTATCGCATGCAAGGTATCTCATGGAACGAAAGGTATCTTCGTTCCAACCCGGCGTCTGTAGTCGACATATTCGTCTCCAAAGAACTTGACGAGAGCGTTTTCTTCAGCTGGGAAATGTGTGAGTACGCGTCGGCATGGAGGTGAAGAGTCAAGTATACCTCGCGTCCGATAGTAAAAGAACCTCCACAGGAGCACGGTGAACAGAACGAAAGTGACAGAGTTCTGAAGGGCTAGCTGAGTGCCCAAAGCCCAATAGTAGAAGCCCGCGTACGACGGGTGCCGGAACCACCTGCCATTCAATATGTGTAAGATTGAGATGGCTTAAAACACAAAGAATAGAACGTACGCGTATACACCATCGGTAACCAGCCGATGAGTTTCGCGCTTGCGAAATGCGACAATATGGGAGAAGTTGGTGGAGGCGTGTATCATGGCCATTGATCTAAGTGCTTGTCCGGCTACAACCATGAAGATCCCTGCAGGAACGACACAGAGTTGGTCGGATGTTTGGACGTGAGGCCAGTCTTTGGGTACATACCAACAGTGGACACGTAAGGATACGATTTCAGCGAGGGTTTGAAGTACAGCGTGATGAGGTACTCTGTGAGTGCAGCCCCGTTGGCGATGTGGTACATGGCACCATTGTCCAGGAGAAACGCTGAAGTACATATTAACGTGGAATGAGGGCGAGGATGTCTCATAACAGACTCACAGTCCACGCTGCACTTCTCAAAGTTCCATCCAGAAGTCACGGCGAATTCACCCCAGTGAAATCCGGACCATGCGGCAACGAAGAAGCCCAATTGATATGTCGCCCACCAATAGTTACTGAAGCCTCCGAAGAGAAAAGTGATCGCTCCGAGAGAGAAGACGGAGCCTAGGAGAAAGGATATCGTCGAGACAGCGAGGGGAGTATTTGGTATGTTTCCCCGGGGTTTGTTGGCTTCAGTGGGGATAGATTCCAAAGGATGGCGATTCATGGCTTCGCGTTGTCGTATACGGTCTTCGATACCGTCGGGGGAGGAAGACATAGCTTGGGTCTGAGGTTAACAATAGAGGTGGCCATTGTCTAGGATTCATTCCTTTGTGCGTGTTATTTCGGAGTCGACGCTTCTCCTTTCAGTTTCACCCTCCTTCATACGGTCATTCCGAGCCATCCAATATAATGCAAATCGCATAGTTCCTCCCGAATTCTGAGTAGCCATTGCGTTCAAATCCATAAAGGATCCAAGCTTCCAGCACGTTCAGATGTCGACGTTTCGTGGGCGCAATCTTTATTATTTGCGCATCTCAGAGAAGAGTGTTCTTCCGCTCTATGTGAGCTCTGTATGGCTTGCTCGAGCTGGCAATTGTTGAATGTTTTTTCAGCTATACCTAGATGACCGCCATCTTGATTGGATGTCGGACCGGGTACTACAGCACGTTCTTGAAGACTTACGACCAAAGTAACTCGCGTTTTCAATAGACGCGACTTGACCCTTCATCTGACGGCCTTCCGTTCTGCAGTATTCTGCCCAAGCTGAGGGCTGAATCAGACGCGCAACAGGGAGCTGGCTCAGCCAAGAAGGGGACTGTGGAAACTCACAGAGGTGGTGTGTATCCTCCTCGACGTCTGGGTTAGTCTCGGTGCTGATGGGCCGACCCTTGTAGACACCTATCAATTCTGCTACTTTCTCCGGAAAACTCAGCCACATTCTGTGCTCATGAAAGTCCGTTGTTTTGTATTTTTGATTTTCTAACGTCGCAGAACGCTAAAACGATGATCATTGCACAGACAAGAACTTTCATTGCTGCCCCGCCTCGATCCCAAATGCCACCACCTCCACGGGTGCCGTTGAGCTCCAAGTCAAAGGGTAAAAGGAAGCAGAGAGAGACTGTTGACAAACCCACGAACGCGCAGAAAAAGCGAAAAACCAAAGGGAAAGGCAAGACTCGCATAACTGACAGTGACGAGGAAGCAGCGATGTCCAACGAGGATGATGATGATGGCTCTGACGCGGATGGCTTGATATATAACAATCGCTCATTGAGCAGGCGACGATCAGGAAGAGCAAAGCGACTCGTGGCAGGGGGCTATAACAATGACGGTGACGTTCACGAAGGCGGAGACCAGAGTCCCGATGTCGAGATGTCCGAAACAGTGCCTCAAGAGACTACATCAATCGGTCCTGGACCTCCATTGCAAGATGATGTTCTTCGCGAACCAACGCCAGCACCAATGGAGTTTGACCTTGAAATCGTCGAGGAGGAGGAAAACAAGCCAAAGCCCATGCTGCAACTGAAATATCAGGGCTTTAGCATTTTTGGCAGTTGTCTCTGCATTGTGGTCGAACCATGGCCTCCAGTACGCTCCTCGACTAGAGCACCGTCGCTCATGCCCACAGCACCGTCAAGAGCACCGAGTATAGCTCCTCCAGACTTCATACCGTCTGGCGGAGCCTCGTCGCGTCTCCGAGAAAGGACGCCGCTTTTTCTCCCAGACGACGACGACCGGGGGAGGAGTGTCACTCCTGCTCCATCTCATCAACAGCGTTTATTGCCACCAGTCCCTCTATTCGACGAATCAGAGGTTTACTATATGGATGATGACGATGAGGATGGCGGCGGAATGATGGAGTTCAGTCAGGTTCTCAATTCCGCCGGGGACGTCAGGGCTGGTGCACTCTACGACGACGACGATATGGACGGTGCTGTATTCTTTGGTGACGCTGATGAGGTGAAAGAGTTGTAATGATTATGTGCATACCAGTATACATCTCACGTAAATACTTTTATTCATTCCGCCGAACCAGCTTTTGAGCCTCTTCAAGCTCGTCCTATCTCTCTTAGAATCTCCATCTTTCGAGATTCTGACACCTCCCTGTAGCCTGCATTGATCATTTCGAATTGACCGTGACCCCCTGAAAGAGCGCGAAGTCGACTGGAGTAATCGAGCATCCGGCTGAGAGGCGCGAGAGCGTTTATCGTTCGTTTCATCTGCCCTGTCGACGCGGACGATTTGAGCGCAGGAGACCCTGCAGCCGAAGGGGAAAGCCAGATCGGAGGAATGTACACTCCATCTTCTGAGTACCCGCCTACATCCCCGTCCGTCGACTGCAACCCTGCCCCCAGATCGAGCAGATCCCCTCCATGTTCTGTAAGGTCCTTGACCACTTTTCCTAGGCTCTCTTCAGGAACGAATATCTTGAAAAAGACGAAAGGCTCCATGATGGGTCCTGCGCCTGCCTCACGAATGAGGTCTCGCATGATCTTGGCACTTGCTCCCGTCAGCAGCGAAGAGGGAGTCGGAACCTCGAAGGATTTCACTTGGACGTAGACGTGAGACAGGGGTAGAGAGGAGTGAGGCGAATTAGAAAGAGCGCTAGCTAGCCCAGCAGCGATGTGTGTCTCGGGTGACCCTCGTCCAGAGTCTGCGGTCGGTAAGGGTTGGCCTTTGCTATCCACTACAAGGTTTCCTTCCCACAAAGGATCCGCGACCTCATCTTCCTTCATAGGTCGAATGTCGAAGGCGATAGAGACTGTGGTGCCAGCGATCTCTGCCGTACGCGTGTCACTGGATGCGGGGGGCAGACTCGATCCGAGACCCTCGCGGTAGCTGACCCGACGCTTCCCAAATTCAAACTGGACGCCCCATTCATCTCTCAATCTTCCCTCAACAATTTCAAGGTGGAGGGCTCCCAGTCCGTGAACGAGAATCTGACCTTCCTGTACATCAACACGGAGAGATGGGTCTGTGCGCGAGAGAGATTCTAGCGCTTCTTGGACAGGCCCCAAATCGCCATGGGATTGCGGAATGACGGAGGCAGAGACAACGGCAGGTGGAGGAATGATATCACGCATCTCCGACCGCGCTGAGGGTGGAGCTCCTGCCATCACAAGAGTATCGCCTGTGCGCGTATACTTCAGGCCCAGGATGACACCCACCGATCCAAAAGGAAGTTCGTCCACCTCTTCCGACTGGTTGGCGTACAGAAGCAAAAGTTTGGAGGCTTTTTCCTTCTTGTTCCTAGTCGTGTTGATGAGGGAACTCTGACGGGTCAACTTGCCTAGGATTTAGACGTGTTCAATGATAGATCATGGGGGAAAGATTGCGTCCTCCATACCTGAGTAGACACGAACAAAGGTCATCCAACCCCTCCTTTTATCCCAGCCAACCTTCCAGGCAAGTGCTCTGAGTGGCTGGTTATGTGCGACGGTGGCAACTTCTCGGACATCCAGAGGACTTGCAAGGAGTTCCCCAACGTAATCCATTACGAGCTCTGTTCCGACATTCTTCATAGCAGAGCCACACATGACTGGAAGTACTTCATTGCGCAAAACGGCTTTTCGCAAGTGCTGCAAGATCGTACGGTCCTCAATCTCGAGATACGATGATGTCGAACTCAAAAGCGCCTCCATCAACTCCTCAGAGAACATAGAAAGGTTTTCAAGAAGTGCTGTGCGTGCAGGTACCAGGTGTGGAATGATTGGGTGGGTCGAGGGCAGAAAGGACAAGTTGCCCAAATCATTCGGATTCCGAGGAAGAGGGTATCTGGTCGATTCTCCGTCTTGATTCCACTGCCAAATCTCCCACTTGACGAGATCAACGATCCCTTGGATACCAGGTTCCCCATGCGCGTAATCCTGAGGATCAAAAGACGATATCGGTAGCGTCAAGCTCAAGGGATTCGGGTGGAGACGGTGAGCAAGCAGGGAAGATACCGAGGCTTTGAAGGAGGAACCTGCCCGGTCCATTTTGTTCAGGAATATGATCCTGGTCGAGACCCCATACCTACAAGAACATAGATGTCAGAACTGAACCTTGTGGAGAACAAATCCGGTCTCACCTGAAATACGCACCTGTCTAATTGTCTCCAGACGCCCTTGGTCTGTGATTCCACTCCTTCAACGGAGTCGATTAAAACTACAGCACCATCCACAACGCGACTAGCGCTCTCAACCTCCATTCCGAAGTCGGCATGTCCAGGGGTGTCAATGAGATTGAATGTCCAGTCCTTCCATTTCACTGGAATGCTCGCAGATTGTATGGTTATTCCGCGCTCCCGTTCTGCGGGAAGAAAGTCCGTCGTTGTACTGCCAGTATCAACTGAGCCCGATGAAGAAAGATATGATGATTTCAACAGGATGGACTCTGTGAGAGTCGTCTTTCCCGAGTCTGCAGCGTAAATGTCAGATTCAATCGAAATTCTTCGCGGTATGGCATACCAATGTGAGCAGCAAGGGCTATGTTCCTGATCCTGCTAGGGTCATGCTGAATCGTTGTTGAATACCCACGACGTGAGGCGACAAAACCTCTGGAGATATAGAGCCTCCATGCTCGAGATATCATGAAGGAAGGAGCTGGGAACAGTGAACTTGAGTTGTAAACGATGCCAAATGTTCTCTCTGCTCTTCGACCATTCACTTCTGAATTTCTTACACCAAGCTCCACATCGACCTATATAGCCCGGATACACCACTGGTACCTGTACAAAATGCTCAAGCGCATTTGAAGTGCGCCAAAAAAAATCTCAGCGGTCTATATATCCCTCTAGCCACCATCGTGAAACGCAGTGATCACAGATGTTCACTCTCCCAAGCTCAACTACCATCCTTCTAACGGATACGCTCTCCTCTCCAGCCGACTTCCTCTTGCATCAGGGCCTCTCATCACACATAAAGAGCTCAAAGTCCGCCAGATGCATTGTCTTGTCGTCAGAGAACGAGAAGGCAAGATGGGATGCCGTCGCTGCTAAATCTGTACGTCTCTCTCCGTCTTCCGAACGCTTGAACCATAATTGAGAAGAGTGTAGGGCGTCAATCTACCACAGAAAATATCCTCTGGATGCGTTCAATTCATCCATATTCTCGAGCATGTCCGACCACCCTCTAAAGCGGGTTCGAGCGAAGCAGGTCTGCGGCCAATCCTCGATCTGCTGAGTGACGATGTGAATGGAACGGATGAAGAAGTTCTCGTCATTCTTGATGATGTCTCAATACTGGAGTGGATAGGATTTGAAGCCCAAGATGCTGGGAGGTTTTGTCGCGCTGTGAGAGTGCTATGCCTCAAGGTACTGGCACATTCTTCCACCACACTTGTTCTCCTTGTTGACGCTCTACCCACAGAAACACGCAACGCTCTACATCCGACACCACATCACCACCCCCGACGATCCTACAAGTGATCCATTGTTCAGGCTTCTGCTTAAGATCTCTACTTATCATGTAGATGTGCGGCCGCTGGGGAGTGGGAGGAGTGGTGCTGTCAGCGGCGAAGTATGTTTTCCGTTTCTACTCGATCTGTCTATCGTCCTGATATTTTTTTCGCATAGATTGCACTGCATGCGGGGCCCAGCGCCTCTGATAGCCCATCAGTTAAGCTGATACCAAGGAGTGCTGCGATGCAATACCGATTGACAGACGGCGGTGCTGTGTATTTCGAGAGGGGGTATAGTCGTGGCGTTCTCTAGGCTGACGTGTTGTGCACCGGGGTCTAGCTATAGACGAAACTTAAGATACAGACGTGTATTACAATGTACTCTACCTGAATGTAAAGCTAAAACATCATCAGGACGCAGAAGTCGAGTGGATAACATACTATTATTAATTGCCTCACTCAAGCCTCACTGATGCGTTTTCTGGGATCCAGGACTCACGGAATTGTACAGACCAAACAGTGTCGAGTGCATGCGCCCTAATAGTAACAACAAATCCCACATGTTCAAGCTGAGCGCTGTGCACTCAGCACTGCTCACTGTCAACCCGACGAGCATTCGATTATGATACATTTGAAGAACTAGTAATTGGCTTCTCAGCCCAAAGCATAATAACATAACGTTGCATAGATCACTATAACCCTAAACTAACAACATATGTAGAACGACGGTGACCCGACTACAGTCAACGAAGCTGAAAGTACGTCGAACGAGCAACGTACGACTACCCCGACATCTTGCCTCTCCCCAAAGCCGCATATGCGTATTTAGAGCTTGCCGATAGTAGCAGCGGCAATGGTGGTGCCGGCTGCCTTGGCGCGCTTCCTCAGCATCTGGGTGGACTTGTTGCCACGGAGACCTCCACCCCACTGGCGGCGCTGCTCCTCGTACTTGTCGGAGCTGTGGATAAGAAGATCAGATAACATGTATCTGATGCCACGCTGAGAGAAAAACGTACAAGTTGGCCTTGGCGGCACCAACGACACCAGCCAGCTCCCTCTGGTCCTCGCTCTTCACCTCCTGGATGGCGAGCACGGCAGCGGTCTTACGGTGGACGACCGTCCCGAGACGGGCCTTGCCCTTCACGATGACGTATGGCACACCCATCTTGCGGCACAAGGCGGGGAGGAAGACGACGAGCTCGATGGGGTCAACATCGTGTGCGATGACAACGAGGGAGGCCTTCTTGGCTTCGATGAGGGCGACGATGTGGTTGAGACCGTGCTTGACGAAGAGGGGCTTCTTGGAGTCCTAGATGATGCAAGACTGTTAGAGACTGATCAGTCAAGTAAAATGACATATGTTTACCTTCTCGCCTTCACCCTTCTCAGCACCCTCGGCAGTCTTGACCAAGCGCTCACGCTTCTCGACCTTGGTCTCGGGCCTGTACTTGTTCAAGAGCTTGAACAGCTGGGTGGCGGTGTTCTTGTCCAGGGTGTGGGTGAACTGAGCGATGGCAGGGGGGACCTTGAGACGCTTGTTGAGGATGACCTTCTGGCGTTGAAGGAGAACGTATTCGGGCCATTTGACGAAACGGGTCAGGTCAGTCTGGGGGCGGATGTCCTGACCTGAACGATAGATATTGAAGTCAGATGGGTTCAGGGTGATTGACGAAACACATAACACATACCGATACCGAAGTTCTTGGGGTCGCTCTCGAAGAGAGGGTTTTTCTTGGCCTTGCCAGTCTTGGAGGCGAAGGGGGCAGCCGCGGGCTTCTTGCCGGATCCGGTTTTGGTGGCTTTGGGCTGGTCATTGAGACGAGGAAACAATCAGCAAATCACTCTCATGGAGAGGAGCGTTGTTCCTCGGAGCTCTAGTGCCCCGCATACGAGTATGCGAGGCCCAGCATTGTATGCGTCATTGCTCGAGAGCTCTGCATTGAAACGTGAAGTTTCATATTATGTGTGTCCTGCGAAAGAAAAAAGATCAAAACAGGTCAAGCGACGTTCAATGTAAAGACTCACCATAGATATACACTATCTTTCCGTGGACACAACATAGCTGCTGCTAGGCTCCGAGGCATGGAGTACAATACTCACCATTTTGGTTTTTTGTTGAGTCTTGAGGAGGGCGAATGAAGGCGATGGGAGGGATGAGGATTGGTGGATTTTATGTTTTAGGGTTTGAGCATTGAAGCTCCGACCGGTAATTGCCGGTGCATCGAAATGTATGAACACTGAGTCGTTTCGGGACCTTGGTGTCTTTGTTATAGTCTCTCTACATCTTGATGACTCTGGAATCAATGCGGTGCCGTTTCCATTTACCTGAGGCGTGCTGACTTGCATTCCTTGTGTTTGTTGAGCGTCAGTTGCGAGCAATCTTAAGCCTTTACACCCTGATGGGACCAATTGGACGGAAATGGAAATGTAACTCTTCTTCTCTGCCTCCCATCTTGCTCTTCTCTCTCTCAGTGTACATTTTCTATCGGCGCCTCGGAATCTCCCTGTATGTATCCATAATGAAGTTAGTGAACAAATATATAGACAAGCATGGCGCAGTACGTCTTCGAACCCAGTCCATCTGACCATCGATTTGATCCCTAATAGTGTTGGCATAGGGCCATGTCACTCTCCGTCCTGAGGACGACGAGGATATGTGGCATCTGTATAATTTGATCCAAAAAGGAGACACTGTAAGAGCCCCTGCAATACGGTATGTCTTGAATGCATCAGTGATTATGTCGATCTCAATCCACGGCGTACTTCAGACGGGTGCAGAAAGAATCCACAACTGGATCAGTCGACTCCCAACGAGTCCGTCTGAATCTCACCATCCAAGTCAGCCGTGTCGAGTTCTCCTCGTCCGCTGCACCATCGGCATCTGCTACAGACAACGCATCCACTACCGATGGCTCAGGCTCAGGCTCAGCTGCCGCCAACTCCACAGCCGCGCTGCAGATCACAGGCCCTGTCATTGTCGAAAACCAACACGTCAGACTCGGTGCATTCCATACACTCGACATTGAACCCTATCGTGACGTGCGTATCGAGAAAGGCGATGGATGGGACAGCATTGCTATAGCACGCGTGGAGGAATCTATCGTTCCCGGGAAAGGCGCGGAAGTCGCGGCAGTCGTTTGTGGGGAGGGTACGGCTGCGTTCTGTCTGTTATCGCAGCATATGACGCTTGTGACACACCGGATATCAGTTCCCATTCCGCGGAAGGCAGCGGTGTCGGGGTCGGCACAACATGAGAAGGGTATGGGGAGGTTTTATAGCACCCTATACGACGCGTTCCTCAGGCATATTCCATATGGGAATGTCGGACTGCGGGCCATTGTGATCGCGAGCCCCGGATGGGTGAGGGATGCGGTGTATGACTATATGATTGAAGAGTCCGGGAGACGAGGAGATAAGAATCTGCAGAGGACGTTGAAAGAGAAGGTCGTGAAGGTGCACATCAGCAGTCCTCATGTGCATAGCTTGACGGAGGTGTTGAAGAGTCCCGAGGTTCATCGATCCTTCTTGAATATCCGACGAAGATCTAACAAAGATGATATAGGTTACTTCCCAACTGAAAGAGACCAAATTTGCGCGAGAGGGTGTTGCTCTTGACAAGTCAGTCCACCCTTGATCTTTTCGCGCCGATGATTTACCTTTGTCTTAGATTTTTCAGGATGTTGGGAACAGATGAGATGCGAGCCTGGTACGGCCCCGATCATGTATGTCTGGCGTCGGATCGTGGTGCTATTGGAACTCTACTCATTTCTGATGATCTCTTCCGGTAAGGACAGTCTCGCCCTTCTCTCGTCCTTCTCTAACTTTTTGTTGTAGCGCGAGTGAACCCGAGGTCCGAAAGAAATATGTGGCCCTCGTAGAGGCAGTACAGACAAAGGGTGCCGAAGTCGTCATTTTCTCCAGTATGCATGAATCAGGACAACGTATGTTTCCCGACCGATGTGCTCTACCAAGAACTGACATAATTATCAATTGCCCATAGAACTGAATCAATTGACGGGAATAGCGGCAATACTGACGTTCCCTTTGGACGTCGAAGTAGTTGAAGATGAAGAACGGGAGGCACTTGAAGAGCAGAAACAGAAAGAAGCCGAAGCTGCAGGACTCGATGGAGGATAGGTGAGTTAGTGAAAACGGACCTCGAGAGTTGTAGCTAAAAATAGGTCAGTTGACGTAATACCACGTGTTCCCGATTTGGACCTTCGATCGCGTCGGGAATAAATTGAATAATTCAATTCCGTTCCACCATTGCATGTTCAGGTTGTCTTTCGCCTTCAACATACTCCAGTCAGTATCAACTATGCCCAAAAGATCTCTCATCAGTACCAGCGTAAACGGCGTGGACAATAAGCGACCAAAAACTACGAACTTGAAGTTCACCCCGAACAAGGTTGCAAGTCACGACGCGGCGGCGGCAGTGGATGCAGACCCGCCTTTGCCAAAGCTACTCAAAGCGGTTGAAGATGGCGTCAAGAATCCCGCCAAAGGAGAATCAGTAGTATACTGGATGAGGATGGGAGACCTAAGGAGTAAGAACGCTCTCGTGTTGTCTGACAAGTTGAACACAACGCTAATTTGTCTTCGCTCGTTCTTCCAAAGTCACCGACAATAGAGCTCTCTCGTTGGCGTCCGAGCAAGCCAAAAAGGAGGCTATTCCCTTGGTCGTTCTTTTCACTATAAGTCCCCAGGATTACATCGCACACGATAGAAGTCGTCGTAGGATCGATTTTACGCTCAGAAACCTATCGCTCATAAAGGCAGGTTTGCTCGATTACGGAAGGCTTGACAACTGAACGAAGTCCACAGGAATCTTTGTTAGAACTGCATGTTCCTCTGAAGACTATGACAGTTGACATTCGGCAAACCCTCCCGACCAAAGTCATGTCGTTCCTCTCGAGCATCAACTGTAGAAGTCTCTATGCGAACATTGAACACGAAGTCGACGAACTTCGAAGAGATATCAGGATATGTTCTCTTGCCAAAGAGCAGGATCTCAAAGCTACATTTGTGCATGATAAATGTATTGTGGAACCCGGCGTCGTTACGACGAAGGAAAACAAGGCTTACGCGGTAAAGGAAACTTCAATCCTCGAAAGATCCCTCATATGCTGACATTTTATAGGTCTATTCCCCGTATCAACGCCGATGGATCGCAACGCTCAACGAGAATATACCTTACTATCTTGAACATTGTGCGACGCCCAGTGCAAATCCGGAGTCGGTCAGGAAAGCGGAACAATTTGCGAAGTTATTCGAATCCTCCGTTCCGGAGTCTATTCCTGGTTTCGAGCTCGAAGATAGTGACAAAAAGAAGATGGACTTCGTCTGGCCTGCTGGAGAGTCGAGCGCGCGTGATGTGAGAAGAAATCATTTCTCAGACAATCGTTTTCATCATTCATCGAACCTCAGATTTTGCAACGTTTCCTACATACTACGTCGCGTGCTTCCCAGCTCGGTGCTGTCGACCCCCTTGCACCAAAGGCCGAAGAGTCCTCTAAGCAAAGTCGCGTCGTGAAGTACGACAACGAACGTGATTTTGCAGACAAAGACACCACGAGTCGTCTGAGGTGCGCACTGTGGTACTAGCATTAAGAAACCTCGGCAGACTGACCTATATTTATTTTCACTATAGCCCATATCTCTCCGCTGGTGTAATTTCTGCACGCTCCTGTGTGCGGGCTACTATGGCTCTGCTCAAGATTGATGTGGTTGATGCGGGTAGGACCACTGGTGTCGGACGCTGGGTCCAAGAGCTTGCCTGGAGAGACTTCTATACCAATGTTCTGGTTTCCTTCCCAAGAGTCAGCATGGGAAGACCGTATCTCGAGAAATTCTCCGATGTTGTTTGGGAAAACCATCAAGCTCCTGGAGATTCCGCCGATGCGGACGGGAGCGGCGACGGGGAGATGCTGCAGAAGTGGAAAGAGGGCAAGACCGGGTTTCCGATTGTGGATGCTGGGATGAGATGTATCAAGGAAATGGGATGGGTGCACAACAGACTGCGAATGATCACGGCTATGTTCTTGACAAAGGATTTGATGATGGATTGGCGGGTAGGGGAGAGGGTGAGCATCGCATTCGATCTTCTCAAGTTCTTCGTGGTGCTGATTTGCATGGAAGCATTTCATGGAGCAGCTCATAGATGGTGATCTTGCCTCCAATAATGGAGGGTGGCAGTGGAGTGCGAGCACTGGTGTCGATCCATGCCCTTATTTCAGGATCTTCAATCCCTACTCGCAGAGCCCCAAGGTATCCAAACTTCCTTTTCATGCCAGTGGCCATAAATTGAGATTTAAACTCTTGCCAAACATCACAGGCGGACCCAACAGGAGATTTCATTAGACATTATGTGCCGGAGCTCAAGAAATTAAAGGGTAAAGGTAGGTTTCAGTTATTCTGTTGCTCTTTTTAAGGCTTTCTTCGTGTTAGTTCGATGCTGATCGAAGTATAGATCTGTATCAGCCTTCCGCGGACACTGCCCGTGCCCTTGGGTACCCTCTACCGATGGTTGACCATCATGAGGCGAGGGAGAGAGCCTTGAGAAGGTTCAAGAATCCTGGAGAGGAGTAGAGTCCCAGTACTCAGTTGGCGGCAGCGCGTCCAAAGCCACATATTTACACCGAAATTCAAGTCCTCGAAGCTTTGAAGTTGTAATTTTTCGTCTGTAATACAAATCACCTTGTCATCATCGCCCCGCGACGGGCCTTAGTGGACGCGGTGCAACAAACCAAGATTGATGATCTCCATCCCTAAAATAATTTTCCTTCATACGGGCTACCAGAAAAGACAGACAGAAGTATGCGACAATGATCGCTAGAAAAAAACTATCGCCAGAAAGCAACCAGAGAGTATAAATAAGACAAGGTTCGTTGAGAGGAAGATATCCGGTACATGAACAGTATTCGTGCAATAAACTTTGCTTCGGGAAAGCCATTATACAAGGAACAGGGACAGTAACAGCATACCGCATAGTGCCGGCATTGTCACAATCGGACGGCAAGCATGATTAGGCTTTGTCGTGGCGCTTGCCTGAGTGGATTCAGTCGGACTAGCTGTGGAATCCGAGGAAGATGGCCTAAACAACAAGATCTTCGTTATGAAAGGAACTGAGCGCTGATGAGAGGGTGGTACACACATGACAAGCTTCAAGCGATGATCGACGAGTGGAGAGGTAAGGAAACAGCGTAATTGTTATACCGGGAGAAGAAGCTTACCAACGCGACTGCGAGAGTGAGAAGACAAACGTGAGGACTTGAGACCTTGGAAAGAAATAAAAGACCCCACGTACGATGACCACCGACTACGGGCCGAGCTTTGAATCCATCAGGTTTGCCATCTGTCGAGTCGTACCAATCTCCAAACGGTACGGAGCTGAGGCCACTTGCGGCCCACCCCTTCACGGAGGATATAAACATATTTCTAACGGATGTATCCGACATCGTAGCAGCTGTCCAGATCTGCCAGTCTGAGGAAATACTGACGATGAGTACAGTAGACTGGCACATGAAGCGCTTCGTTGCTGACCAGACTTGGTCCATCCGTTACTGAAGGTAGGAGTGAGCCGTGTGGATTGAGAGGTCAATTAGTAGTATTCCTACCGTGTATCCAGAGGGACGCCAAATTGGTCTGAGGAAGCCAAGTCAACGGTGAATTCTTTCTGATTGCGTGAGTCGGACGCCATGTGTTCAGACTTACTGCTACTGCTATTTTTCTTGTACCATGCAGTTTCTAGAGTTGTAAACGTGAGTTCGGAGAAAACAGAGTTCATTTGATACTCACGCATTTCATACACGGACGAGGGAAATATATTCATGCCGAGAAGTTTGTCTGCAAACAGATTGTATGACAGACCCCAGCTGCAGGCAAGGGATGATCAGGCGCCAGGATTTTGACTTTAAATTGAAAACCCCTGCCTGTTGTCATCTCCATACTAATCAAACAAATGAGTTCGAAATGATTGCGGAAGCAACGGAAGATAATAATCACAGAGAGCGTCAGGTGGTCATTACTCGAGGCTGTAGCCAACGTTTGCCATTCTGTGACGTAGTCTGATGCGATAGACTTGGTTTAAAGACCAGTCCGCAGTCCATGAGGATCTGCTGGTCCTAAATTGAGTGGAAGGGCTTACGCTGTAATTAGAACTCGTAGGAGTGTCTCCCGTGATTTCCGCGACCTTGGACATTGCCTTTATACCTACGATACCTTTGATAGCTAAATTTGTTTGATTGGCCAATAACCCAGCGAAATCATCGGTGCTGAACTGAATTTCAGGAGCCAGGGAGGTGGTGATTAGAAACTGGGCCCATTGATCTAGAAGATTGTACTGCGAGGGCATTAATGCAAGCAGAAGAGCAGTGATAAGGGAAAAGGGCAGTGCTCACATATTCCACGAGTTGGGAAGAATCGTTCATCGTTTCGGCATAACTTAAAGCCATGATGAGCATGTTCCCGCTTTCTTTTTGAAACTCTTAGCTAAATCGCAGATATGTTTCTGAGAACACATACCTTCTACTGGCATCGGTGCATCTGCACCGTCGTTGTGACCGGTGGCTTTGGGGTAGGACGAGCCTATGCATCGGTCTTCGAGTCAGCTCAACACACTCGATATATCACACTATCATGGAACTTACCTAGGTCGTGTACACTGTACTTGTTCGGGTACAAACCAGTTGCTTGGTATTGAAATAGGCTTTCCAGAAGGTACTTCCCAAGCGTGGATTTTGTGTATAGGAATGCAGGCCACGCTGGGTAAATGGCATCGACGGTGTTCACGTTCTGCATGGCAGGGTCAATACGTGACGGATTTACTATGAGCTTGAAGTTGACCTACTCCGTCGCTACTTGAGATATCTGTCACGAACGACATGACTTCAGTCTTGAAGAACCACGCGACGAAATAAAGAGGCATACCTTTCATGAATACCAGCACATCACTCGTGTTATAGGAACCATCGTTGTTCTTAGACACAGTGATCTCTGTAGCTCCAAACACTTGTCGAATAGACAGAGCCACAATGCCTGCATAATCAGCGGAAATCGTTGAAGCATCTGCATTAACTTGAGCATCAAAGACGTCGGCTCTTTCCAAAGCATTGCCGTAATCCGCCAGGAAAGAAGATATCTGTAGTAATTGTCGATGCAAGATGAGCTCATGAGACATAAAAGAAAGCGGGGACGTACCGCATCCGACATCGTAGTAAAATTACTGAAAAAGTAAGAACTTCGGTCGCGAAGCACTCCATTTGCGGCGATATACTGTACCGCTGGGTCACGAACATGTCCAATGGCGATCACAATAGGAGATGTAGAGGATTTCACAGAGCCAAGATCATGAGAAAATGCAAAAACCGGCCAGTCATCTTGAACGGCGCGGAATGTAGTGTTTTGCCCATTCGTCAACTTTCCATTGCCAATAAATTGTGCCCGAACAACGACATCTGCGCCCGTTTGATAAGTAACAGCGCTTCCCTTCACAGAGTCATCAGAAGACAGACACAGATACGTAACCTTGAAGAATACCTTTTGTGTGGAATAGAAAGCAGACCCGTCTAATATTATATGTATGCCATTGATCAGACATATCGGAAATAAAAAGATCTTAACAGCGCACATTGAGTGTGATCCTTGATTTCTGTATATATGCTTGGGTCCTGTAATTGGACTTGATGTATCCATGGGTTATCCGTAGTCGTCGTTGTCCAGTTCACAGGCAAGCTGTTATCTCCGGAGACCCACTCTGCGCTGATGTCGGTGTATAGTTGCACAGAATGAGAACCGCCATCGTTGGGAGCAGCTGACAGAGATAGGTACGAGAATGGGAAAGACTGCTTGCCTAAGTCATTAGGCTGCAGACTGCTCATTGAGATGTACTCCGTTGTTAAAGGGTGGATGGAAAGGCGCACCTCAACGGGACTCAGGAAAGTCACAGTTAAATCAACGGGGCCTGCTGAGAGTACAAAGATGCTTTGTGTTGAGGTAAACTAGAACATTGACAAGTCTTCAGTTGCAGTTCAAGCTTTGTAAATTTGCAAATACCTCCGAGCTTTTCTGAGTCGCTTGACTAAATGTACTCCCCGCAACATTCGGGTCGCCCATGAAACTGTACGCCGTGTTATCAACCTTTACAAAACCGGCCCAGCCGACGATCTATTTTTCCTTTGTCATGAGTAGCAGAGAAGCAGCATCGTTACAAACAGCTTGCCTGGCCCGTCCAAAATGTAGGCCACGCTCCGTTCAGAGGCGTGCCTGCTCCCTGTGGTAGCCATGCCGAAAGATACGGTGTCCGTACTGCCAAAGGGAACGAGGGAGGATTGAAAGGTGTTGACGTCCAGGAAACTGCGCCTCGAGCGCATACGAAATGGAGAAAGAAAGCGAAGATGAGTTCACGAAGACCCATACGAAAGATGACGAAGTGGTCGAAGCAAGAGATAGAGACGGCGCGTGTTTCATGATGGCTAGACTCGGAACACTGCTGGAAAAGAGCATTAAAGTTGAAACAATTGTTTGATGTGTGAATCTTTTGCCAGCTAGCAGATCACACTTGCGAGATCATACGCGTCACTGAGACCATTAATGTTACGAGAGTAATAGCTGATTTCGATTGGATTTCGAGCACCATTTTTTCCTCCGAGGCTCTGGCAGGCTCCAGTGTCGGTGGAACTTGAGGCCTTGAGGGGTTAGAAACCACGCAACGTTGTGACATTGTCCCTACAACGAACACGAATCGATGGTTCAAAATAGCTATGATCTGAT